>KZ808005.1:107300-117816 GCA_000696205.2 Oncopeltus fasciatus
TAATATATAAAAATTTGTTTTCGGAATGTGTCCCTTTCAAAAAGAGTTCACCAGGATAATAATAAGAACAGTAAGACTATAAATTGTTTTGAAAGTTAAAGCTTGTTTAAAGATTTAGTTTCACCAAACATATTTTTGTAATGAGGACTCACAAAACTCATTTCTTCAGTGGAGGATTTTGAGTTGTATTATGAAAAGAGGGTGATTTCGGTTGAGTCTTTCCGATTAAGAGAGACTGACTCACCTTCTGTGTGGGGGGTCAGATTCTTCATACACATACACACCACTAGGTTGCGAATCCGGTGTGAATATATTAGTTGTGGAATATAAAAGTAAAAAAATAACTAATTCGTCTGGCGTTTATTCCCTTCCAATGTGTAGGGAGTAAAATAAGATTAATGTTATTATTAAAGTAAATGCTGTAATAAGGGATTTAAAAATTGATATTTTAGTTGGTTTTAATCCGTATTGTTTATTGTAATAAAAGAGTAATCAATTGGTGGACAGTTGTCAGTCATTGGGAGAAAGAGCAAAATATCTGAGAAATGTTTTTAAATTTGAATCAGACAGGAGCTCATTACTCAGCAGATTTAAGACGTCTGATCGTTTCATTTAGGATAAAAAAAACTATAAGGATAATAAATTTGTTCTTATAGACCTTAAATTATGGAGAAAAGGTAAACATGCCGACAGGATAATGCGCAAATCTTTCTAGAATAATATTTGAACCGTTTCTTAAAATTTGTTTTTCTAATAAATGTTATAATATATTATTGAAGAAAATATTCACGATTAATCAGTCAAANCTTTGCCATTAACAGACTTAATTCAATTTCGAATTTCTAGAAATGTAATAGTGTGTATTGTATTTCAGCCCTGATGATGACTTACAAGTTTAGTCGAAACGTTGGCAATAATAAAATAGAATAATTGCCCAATAATTTTGGAGTATTTTATTTTTCTCATCCTGGCCGAAATCCCCATTATTTCTCACGCGCAATACTCGACGGCTAACCAACCACCAACCATTTCAATACCAAGCGACATTTATCAAAACCAGAAATACAAAATGGTAGTAATAGATATTTTTTAGTTGGGGTTCAGTCAAGATAGATAAAAAAAATGTGTATATTATTTTTTAATTATCTGCCAACGTTTCGGCTTACATAGTAAGCCCTCCTCAGGGCTATTATGAAGGCGAAAGGAGACTTCCAGTTACCGGGATCCCATATACATGACACTAGCAGATAATTTAAAAATACACATTTTTAAAAATTGTACTTTTTGGATCTACCCTGACCGAACTCCAATAAAAAAACATCTACCAATATTCTCTTCGGTCAAAATGGAGCTTTAAATAATCTTCATTTGAACAAAATGGTAGTATCTCTGGTAGAATCTTTAAAGATCATGGTGGTTTTCAGTTTGATTCATTTTATTTTACAAAAAATATTTTGAGGTCATCTTAGGCATTTACAGTTTACCGGAGGGTATATTTTGTTCCCCAGTTAGAAAGAATTTTGTTTAAAAAGTTTCTCCACGAAGTACTTTTGTCTTTGTGTGAAGTGAAAAGCATATTTGGGGCGCCAGGTTAGCTCATGGGATCCGTTCAGGGTTCTCGCAATCCTGACGCTGCGGGTTCAAATCTTATTTATAAATAAAAGCTTGTCCTGAGCCAAGGGTGTATATAAGGGGGTGGTAACCTGTAGATAGCACCTCCATCCATGATTCTAAGTGTTTAAAAGGGAGGCTCATACTTAAAAAAAAAAAATAAAAGCATATTTTAAGGTGAGGTGTTAATGAATTTGGCGAAGAGTAACTAACGCCTTTTGGAAAGTGGTTCTAGAGGATGAAAAGCTGAGGCTAGAGCAGAGGAAACGAGAAGGGACGGAGAGAGGGTGCTGGCTGATCTATGACCGTATGTAGGGTCGATTGTTTTGATTCCCGACTGGGGGGGGGGGGGGATTCCGGCTGGGTCCCCGGCCATCACTTACCCCCGGACGGCCCCTGCATTCCGCCACCCCCCCTCTATATTTATGAGTGGTGGCTCCGGGGGGTGGGGGGTGGGCCCATTCAACGGCTCCCAGACTCGAAACAAGTCCCCCGTCCCTACCCGACGATTGTAGCACTGGCCGACTCTCTACAGTCCTCGGCGTACTCTGTGTAGTGGATGCTTTACACCCCCTCTCCTCTGTACCACATTTCATATTTCGTACCATTACAATAAATTATCACTTACATAATTATGGCATCTGACGTTAGATACAAAACATTTACAATTAATCAAAAGGAGAGTTTGTTGACCGTAGATATTATTCTAAGATGATTTTAGTTAGGGTTCGGTCAAGGTAGATCCAAAAAACACAAATTTGAAAAATGTATTTTTTAATAAAGGATTATCTGCCAACGTTTCGGCTTACAATGTAAGCCATCTTCAGGGCTGTAGAAATACAATGTCATGAGAATACAATAATAATCGAAATTAGTATAATAGAGAATTACAATAGTATAATGTGATATCAAGAGTATGAATGTAGAAAGCTATGTAAGAGAATTTAAAGTTTATGAAAAACAATTTAAAAAAGAAACCAATTTGAAAAAAAGAACCAATTTGAAAAAAAGCTTGTTTTCTTGTCAATAAGCTGTTTGTTTGCATGGTTTTTTTTTTCAAATTGGTTCTTTTTTTCAAATTGGTTTCTTTTTTAAATTGTTTTTCATAAACTTTAAATTCTCTTACATAGCTTTCTACATTCATACTCTTGATATCACATTATACTATTGTAATTCTCTATTATACTAATTTCAATTATTACTGCATTCTCATGATGTTGTATTTCTACAGCCCTGAAGATGGCTTACAATGTAAGCCGAAACGTTGGCAGATAATCCTTTATTAAAAAATACATTTTTTAAATTTGTGTTTTTTGGATCTACCTTGACCGAACCCCAACTAAAATCATCTTAGGATTTACAAATAATGCGATTTGATTTAATATTAACATCCAAAGAATCTAGTCATTTCAATCCAAAACCCTGAGAATAATTGCAAATGCCCCCCATTATGTATCCAATTCATCCATAAACCACGATCTTAATATCTCTTTTGTTCAAGACCTCATTTCCTCCCGCTTCACCCTTTTCCACAGTTAACTGCCATACCATCCTAATCCACTAGCACAGACCTTGTCTTCTATCTCCAACCCCTACAACCGTCCCCGTCGACTCAAACGAAGATGGCACCGTGAACTCCTGGGGACATTGTAAATAATTTAAGAGTGGTTTTATTGGTCACCTTCTCTCCTCATGTGATTGTCATTAAATGTCATTTTTACCTTTCATTGTAATCAAATCACAAAATTAAAAAAAAAAAAAATGTAATAAATAATAAAAGTTAAAAAAAAAAAATTTCACGGAGGGTTTTCAACCTTTTCAGTGAATAAGTTGATAATTAATGCCGGGGGACGAACTAAAAGGCTGAGGTTGGCTTAAAACAATATTTGTCCGTAGGAAGGGATCGTACATTTAGGCCTGAAAAGGGTCCGAATCACCTATGCACCATAACATGAGGATTCGTAGCAAGGTCATACGGAACGAATGGACAGAATTGCGAAATGTACCTTGGAATAGATAACCAAGTGGAGGATAGAAGTGAGGAAAGGCGAAATGAATGGCTGAATGACTTTGAATGATACCTAAGGAGATCGGCCGAGGAGCGAAACCACATAAAGGACCTTTCATGAAGGATACTCTTGCCTTAGACCGATCTCCTTCATGAAATATTTGACAACAAGGCATTGTCATAAGACATGTTGATTTTGTACCGTAAAAGGTTAAAATTTGTTGTTTACGTATCGAGGAAACTCGTTACTCTAAAGCTATCTTACTACTAAAAATGCCACTAGTTTACTAGATATTTATACGATATGTTTCTCGTTTTATATCGGATAAATAACTAGAAAAACGAAAATCATATTATATATATATATATATATATATATATATATATATATATATATATATATATATATATATNATATATATATAATTATTAACTCCGATCCTATCCTCTTAGTTATAATTAAAAAATATCTCTCCAACACGATCGAAGCAATCATTATTTTATATGCAGGCCATGGTGGATATCACGTCAGCATTCCTAGAATGGCACCATTAAAAATAAAAAGCATTATTCATGTGCCTGTATAAGCATTACTTATTAATAATTTATATTCTTATTAGTTATTTACTGGGGACATAGTTTGTAAATAATTTGAGAGTGGTGTCACTGGTCACCTTCTCTCCTCATGTGACTTTCATTAATGTCATTTTTTTAAAAATATTTATTGCAATCAAATTATAAAATGTTTTTATTTATTTTTAACAGAATGTAATATGTAAATAAAATTTATTTTAAAAAAATTAGGTATTGATCTATGTTTTCTGAACGAACTTTATATACGACTGCCCAGGATTTCAGAAGGGCTCAGCCTTTCTGAGGGGACACTGGGAAAGCCCATTGCGAGGCGATGAAATAGGCTTAGTCTACTGGACACGCAGGACTTTAAACACGGGGACATGATGCTCAAGAACTCTTGAAAAAAACAACCAAGAAAGTAAATAGCAAAGGACAAAATGCTTCACTACGATTGAATATACGTGTTGCTTGGGTTGGTAGGCCGAGGGGATTCTTGATCGCATTCCCTGACGGAGGGCCGTAGCAGCCTGGAGATTCCAGCTGGCGTTGTTTGAACAATCCCATCCACCAACACTGACAAGTACTACAGTGAGCCTACCTCCGAGAGGTGTTGGTTGGGGCTCTCAGAGATCCTGCCAACAGCTTACTTCCACGTCACTCCCACTGTCTCCTGTTCCTATGTCAAACTCACACACGAAGACTGGGCTTGACGCCATCGGCACGCATCGGACGTACCTACTTAGTGGTGATATTACTGGGGGTGCTTTTGATCCCCGTTTGATACGGATTTACGGTTTAAGGACCACTTCTCTACAATAGGAAAACAATCCGATGATCATTAGTGACTTTGCTTTTCATTATGTGAACATTAAGCAATATCTCTATCTTTATTATTATTTGTATTTTTGCACTGCTTTTTCTCGTTTAATGATAATATGAAATGATAACTTCATATTATGACAGTGTATAAAGTTATTTCACTTCTTTTATTTTTGGTTCATGGGATTTATTTATGCTGAATATTGTACAATAACATAATTTCTTTTTAACTAGGTATTAATAGCTTCAGTTTTGTAAAGTAAAGCATTATCACTATATAGTGATAAAAAAAAAATGCGTTTAGTAAGTTAGTCCGTAAGTCATCAAATTACAAGATGTTATATAACAGTATGTAATAAATAAAGATTTATTTAAAAAAAAAAGTACTCGCTTCGGCGGTACATATACTAAAATTGGAACGATGGATGAGTAAGTTAGTCCAGGAGTCATTCTAGTATATTCTATATCTGACGTAATTGTGTTTGAATTTGATAGGACTCTTTTGTTTTCATGAACGAAAATTTAAACATAATACATTTTAATGTATAGGCTGATAGCGAATAAGTGGCTTTAATTAATCAAATTTGAAGCCACAAGTCAATGATCACTCCCGTTGACCTGATTCACTTTATAAGGAATGCCTTTTTGGGTTTGGATTTTAAAATTATTTGGATAAACCTATGGCGTAATGCTAAATTTTGATTATTCAAGTAAACCTTTAGTCTTATTGATTCCACTTGAATATAATTTTGAAAAAGAAATATTTTACAAAAAAAAAAAATTATAATATGTTTTAAGTAAATATTAACTCGCAATAGAAAAAAAAAATGTTAATTGCACTTATAGTAATTGCAATCCTATGAGGTCAATTTTTCTCATTGATGAACTCAATCAGTATGGCTAAATATTACATGAAAAAGCAGGAGTACACAGGCGTACTCTTTTTCATTCACGACTTACAGCGTCTATGGTTATATGTAGGTTTGGAAAGCATTTTATCGTTAGTTATATTATTTTTAGCTATAGCTATAGCTATAGATATATTATTACATCAAAGATATATTATTTTAGAATGTTAATGCATTTCATTGCAATTTCCATAAAGATACTATTACATTATCTATTGATATGAGAAAAAGATCTAGAACACCACCTAGCTTCGGTCTTCCTATTTGAATTTTAAAAGTAGGGTTAAATTGAAAATAATTAATAATAATGATATAATGCAAAAATAAACAATTTTACTATTTATTTAAATTTTATGCTCAAAATACATATTCTCTCTGAGTCAACTTTTTTAAAGATATCAAATGTATCTTCCGTCCAGAGGTCCGCTCAAGTGTTCCAGTATAGAAAATATAATGCTCACATAATATAAATATGTAATGTAATATTTGGAAATTTCAGTTAACATAGACTAATAAGTTAGTTAGAGCTAAGTCTTGTAAATCTGCACATCAATATATAACCTAACTAATATGTAACCTCTATATCAATGTGACCCTGGCCATTATAATAACACTTATAACAATTAGAGACATTTATTATTCTGGTAACTAATTATAATACATAAATTAATCTATCTATTTAAATATAAACAAATAATAAAATACTTAATTGTATAAATTACTATATTAAGTGTTATTTTTAATGTTACAAAAAATTGATCTTTGTTTATTTATATTTGTTTGTTTTCTGCAATATATTTATATTTCCATATTATGTGCAAATGTTATACATTTATACAACTTTAACTTTTAATTTATACTATTAGGTATTTCATTATTTGTTTACATTTCAATAGATAGTTTTATTTATTTATTTTAATAAGTTTATAAGATATGAATATGTCTGTATTTGTTAAAAGTAATATTCTTCTGGCTATGGCCAAATTTATGTAGAGGGTAGGTTACATTAGTTAGGTTATATATTGATGTGCAGTTGTATTAGACTTCGCTCAAACTACTAATTTATTAGTCTGGTAAGTTAACTGAAATTTCAAAATATTAACATAAATAAAATTTTAATTACTTATATATGATGAATAGTAAATGTTACCTAATATTTTTATAATGTATCTGCACAACGAAGTATGATTCCTATGCTAATACGGCAGCATGTTTTGCAACTCTCACATTTCTTAGACGTATACGAAAGGAAACGTCAATAATTTTAAAAATATTTTGCATTATATTTTGCTGTGATTAAGGGAAATAATAGGGGAGTTTTGCTTTTAAACTCTTACAAAAGCGCAACCTGATTTCCCGTAGTTACTTACAAAGTAACAAAGGGAAAGGGATGAAATTATAGGAATGTACGCCTTTGGAAACAAATAACTTCTTTCACATGATTTATTATGACTTGAAATTACATAAAGTAACTTTAACTGCATACTGAATATTAGATTTTTTGTCAAAGACGCTTCTTTAGAAATGGAATCTTATTAATCCTATACTCTGCGTTTTACTAGAGAAGAGATAGGATAAGAAGTTTTCTCAGTCTAAAAAAAAAGTTTACCTTCCAATATGCAATACAGAAAATGTATTAAAAATTAGTCTTTATGTAATGTGAGATGGTGAAAGCAGTTACTTATAAATTTTGGGGCGATTGAAATAAATAATGATTTCACTCACTTACTGTTTCATCTGAATGCAAGTTTATCACAGAATAAAAAAAAGTGAACACTTAAGACACGCCCGAAATATTAGTCAAACTTGTAATTGATGAGGTAATGTAGACTTCGATTAAGAAGAGGAAACAAAATTGTTCACAAAACTTATTAAACCTAAACATAAAGTGAAAATATTAACTTTATAATTAGTTTACTTTCTATAGCGATGTCAATTTCTGATGGGCAACTTCAAGTACCTCGAAGTTTCCGAAATCTAACAAAGAATAGTCATAGAAATTGAATCATCTTCTCATTTGTCTTTATTTAACATACAAAATGGATCTCTAAACTATTCAAAATGATAATAAAAATAATATTCTCCTGGAGGTAAGTAGAAGGGTCACTATCATTCACTTCTGTTACTTAAGCCTTATGAATTATTTTAGGAGCCGAACTCATCGGGCAGAACTAAGATAACCTCTACAAGATTGTATCGTTAATTAGTTGTATTATTTTACATTTATATATTATTTACATAACCTATAATGAGATAAGTGAATACTGTTTCATGTCAAGTAGAAAATAATTTGCTACAAGAATAAAACAAAAATTTGAATACGGACACTCGTAGGCATTCAAATATAAGTTTTAACACAAAATACGACCAATAAGTGAAACTCGGAGAAATAGTGTAGGCATGTCCAATCCTTTTTCTGTATACGCATCAGAGAAGTAAGCTCCGATTATCTGTCTATACGGAGAGCATTCCTACCGATTGGATCTCTTTCCCACAGACTGGACGAGATTGGAGCTC
The DNA here is from genome assembly GCA_000696205.2 of Oncopeltus fasciatus. Taxonomy (NCBI): domain Eukaryota; kingdom Metazoa; phylum Arthropoda; class Insecta; order Hemiptera; family Lygaeidae; genus Oncopeltus; species Oncopeltus fasciatus. The sequence goes on from KZ808005.1 coordinate 115,740, forward strand.
AGGATAGTGGGGAAGACTCGGCTAGATGTGATCTCAATCTGCAGGTGATTCATGGAGCCTTGACGCCCAGATAAAAAGAGGCTCTTATCTATGGAAAGAGTCTCAGACTTTTCGTAATAAGCAATGGAGCAGAGAAGAATAAAAATTTTAGTTTTTTTTTTCTTTATGTCTGGCAGATATTTTGATTCATTTGTGGTGCGCGCACACACACAATAACATGTTTGCGGATTGTGAGTTATTGTTTATTATTTAATCCGGAATGTTTTTTATTTAATTTTTTCTTTCTTATTGTTTTGGTTTGGTGGTTAAGGTCTCCTGAGCCAAAGGTCACCGGTTCAATGCTGACCGTACAGTTAATGTTTTTCTTTCTTTCTGTGTTTCTGTGTGTACTGACCCAGAGGATTCTTGGTCTGCTCCTAGGGAACACCCAGCCCTAATTAGGAACCATTCTTTATTGGATGGGAAAAAATCAGGGGACCAGAACGGTGTGCTAAGCCACTCCTTCTCTGGTGTGCCGTGGGTCGAGAATAAATACATCCTCAACCTGTCTTACAAGCCTGGTGCTGTGAGTTCTTCTTTCTTCAATCTTGCCCAAAATCAGTACAGTTTTTTATCGTCCCAAAGTATGTTTACATTTTGAATGAAACTTCGATCTTTTGAACGGTTCAATATAAACAAACAAAGATATTTAGATGAACTTTCTAAGCCACCGATAGTCAATAAAAATCGATTATACACGAAACACGATAATTTCAAATAAATTTGTATTCACTTCCAGGCCCCCCCCCCCCCTTCCCAGGTTTTTTTCCAATTAAAGAGCCTCTACTATGTAAATTCAACATTATATATTTGTAAATATTTACAAATATATAATGTTGAATTTACATAGTAGAGGCCCTTTAATTGGAAAAAAACCTGGGAAGGGGGGGGGGCTGGAAGTGAATACAAATTTATTTGAAATTATCGTGTTTCGTGTATAATTGATTTTTATTGACTTTTGGTGGTCTAGAGAGTTTATCTAAATATGTTTGAAAATTGAACTTAAAAATGTTAAAACAGAATAACCTATGAAGGAAGGTTTTACACCTTCTAAATTTCAGATAGATTTACAAGGAGGGGAAGTGAAGGATAGTTACATTTGGGTTCTAGCAAGCTGCTGAATTGGGTACCGAAATTGAAAGGGGTCGGGCTGATTGCTAACCTGGCAGGATTCGTCTGCCGGAGGGCAGATGAGAACATAAAACAGTCGGAATATCCAGGCATCCGAGGGGTCCACCCATCAATTTCATTTGGACTTTTCCAATTTAATGTCGCCCCTAAACTGAAGTGGATGTTCTTCTCCCCTTCCCTATCCCTAAAAATAACCAAAAATTTTTATACTTCCCATCTTCAACATCACTGATTTAATCATGTATCTTTAAAATGTAACGTAACTTTATAAATTGTATTAGGCGCAATATGACGTAGGAGACACAAAAAATATTTCATAAATTCAATTATATTCTTAAACTTAGATGAAAATCTTTTCTGTCCATCCGGATCTCTAAATGTCATCCACTATCCTATAGAATGATCGGGAATCACATATCCAACACATTGCGATTACATTATCCAATAGCGATGCGATAAATGGAGTACTAAGGCAAATGAATATCGATGTTTTCGAATCAAATCCCGGTGAAGAAAGTTCTTTTCCAAAAATGTTAAGTTAAACCACATCACTTTAACACTTAAAGCTTCCGTCTTTTATCAAGGGTTCCATATTGTCCTAACATACATAATAATAACATACTAAGCTCCAGACAAGATGTTAAAAACATATTTTGTACATGAAAGAGACAATGAACAGACCCAGTAACAGTAATAAGTGAATTTATTTATTTACATATTCATGATTTACCAGACAACGAAATAAGTTTGTGTTAAAGGGAAGTAAATTCTGAATTTTTTGTTGATTTTCGGGCTACAATACTACGTAAAATTTATACTATCAAATTTCCCAATATAACTAGTAAATAATAGGTACCCAGTATATAAATGTGGGTATATATACAAACACATATACATATATATATAT
>KZ808005.1:130749-143436 GCA_000696205.2 Oncopeltus fasciatus
ATATCTCTAGATTGCAACTATTGTAACTTTCATATTATTGTAGCACATATTCGTTCATAGTCTACCAGCGCAGAGTACTGCACTCTGCACTCAGCTCACGGTGGTTGAGGTGACCATATCCTCTAACTAAGGTCAGCTGCCTTGAAATATCTCTAGATTGCAACTATTGTAACTTTCATATTATTGTAGCACATATTCGTTCATAGTCTACCAGCGCAGAGTACTGCACTCTGCACTCAGCTCACGGTGGTTGAGGTGACCATATCCTCTAACTAAGGTCAGCTGCCTTGAAATATCTCTAGATTGCAACTATTGTAACTTTCATATTATTGTAGCACATATTCGTTCATAGTCTACCAGCGCAGAGTACTGCACTCTGCACTCAGCTCACGGTGGTTGAGGTGACTATATCCTCTAACTAAGGTCAGCTGCCTTGATATATCTCTAGATTGCAACTATTGTAACTTTCATATTATTGTAGCACATATTCGTTCATAGTCTAGGTGTCATAGGTGTTCTGTTGTTAAAGCATATCTTTGTTCATTATGCAACAATATTGAGTACTCTTTTTGTGCTCAACTCACGGAGATTGAGGTGACCATATCCTTTCTATTTTATCTCAAGTCAGTAGCCATGATATATCTCTAGATTGTAACTATTGTAACTCTCATATTATTGTTATAGCTTAAATAATATTCTTCCAGTTCTCCAGGTAACGAGTGTTACGGAGTAAAATGATACAGAAAGCTTATTATTACTGATTCACATTTTTTTTTTCTGAAATTGATAATTGTTTCTCGAATATAAGATATATATTGTGAAATGATGAAAACCTGAGATAAAGAATTTCTTAGTAAAATTCAGTGAGGGTCCAAATTTCATTTTCAGCCACCATGGGTCCGCCTCTTACTAATAAGAGCTAAATTCATTATAGACATTATTATGAACAGAGTTTTGTTATAAATAAACTCCAGAATACTAAGGCACTTTATAATTAAATACTCTTCCCCCTCCTTCCTCCCTTGAAAATGTTAATTGAATTACTTCCCCAGGAATAGGAAGGCTCTTAAAGAGAAGAACTTTAAGTTTATTTTTAATATAGTCGCTTAGCTTGAATTCATTTGTTTGAAGCTCTCTTTCATTGTTCAGCAACAATTTAAAGTTCCGCAAGCAACTTTCTGGGCTGTCTTTTACGAGGGAAAGACAGTGCGATTGGAGGGGCTAAATACAAATCCCTTTGGTAAAGAATAAATCTGCTTTATCAGGACATTTATTTAACAATTCAATGTCATATACTTATATAATGTAGATTTGTGTATATTTATGTATGTATACTTAAATATTGGTATGAATGTGTAAACATATACATTCTTTATCTTTTTTCTTTAATTTTATGTTATATATTGTTAGACTACGGAAATAAGTGGCGTTAAGACCAGACCTGTACAGGAAGGGGACAATTGAAGGATAACACCTGCTTCCTTTATCTAATGAAGGGAAGAAGGCTAACTTGGAAATCCGAAGAGACCCTTCTAGATCTGCGTCGCCACTTCCATAAAGTTATGTATGTATGCAGCTCGCCAGCGGCACCCCGAGTCAGTGATAAGTGTTACTCAGTGGCAGATTCCGTGTCAGGCTGGTTGTGGCCTTTGCAGTGTCGGTAAGTGAAGTGATTAGAGACAGTATGCACTTATAAATAAATAAATTTAATCTATTTGTACTTACCTGCAATTAGATGCAAGTAATTTATATTTTCTATTTCATTATTTATTTATTGGTTAGTAAGGGCTTTGGGTTAGATTGTAATTAGCAGGTATATTTATTTGTTTTAATAAATTAACTTGAATTTATTTCCGTTCTTAAATTATCATTGACCCGTAGCCCATAACAACATTACGATCACTAATATTTTTTTTTTTTTTAAAGTAACGCAGTCAAATTTATATTTTATCACACAGTAATATATTCGAAAGATTATGTGATTTAATTATGTTTTAATTGTTTTATTATGTTGTAAATATTTTCTTTTTCTCTAATAAGACATTATATTTTATTCAATAATATTATTTAGAAAAAAAAAGTGGAACATTTTTTAATGTGAAAAAGTAGCTATAAATCCCCTGAACATCTTAGACTTGTTTTTTGTAGTGGAGTTGCTAGTTGATAGATTTAAAATGGATTTTAATAGAATCGTAAGATATAATGTCTGATATATTGGAAAACAATGCCTGTTATATTTAATATCCCCATTGGTTAATAGATAAACTGGTCGAAAATATTGGTCCAATTCATATTTGAATGTTATTTATGTAGTAATAACGAAAATATAGAAGTACTGAAACATTTTTAGACAACTAGAAATATTAGTGGCAGTAAATTAGCCAATGGATTACACAATAAGCCTCGTTGCATTTTACTACTTATTTAAAAAATTCTTCCTTACTGTGCAATTTCATATTTTTCATAACACTTAAGTATAATGAAGCCTAGCATCCAAACTAGATATTTTGCTATAGAGCAGAGATTCCCAATAGGTCATACATTAAAAAAAAAAGTCTTAGCCTTTTTTTAACCACTTAGGGTCAAAATCTATAGTTGGGTGAAATAAAAAACCAAAGAAATATTTATTCCTCCATAATGAATTATTCACATATTCGTTCATAGTCTACCAGCGCAGAGTACTGCACTCTGCNTGTGTGTGTGTGTGTGTGTGTGTGTGTGTGTGTGTGTGTGTGTGTGTGTGTGTGTGTGTGTGTGTGTGTGTGTGTGTGTGTGTGTGTGTGTGTGTGTGTGTGTGTGTGTGTGTGTGTGTGTGTGTGTGTGTGTGTGTGTGTGTGTGTGTGTGTGTGTGTGTGTGTGTGTGTGTGTGTGTGTGTGTGTGTGTGTGTGTGTGTGTGTGTGTGTGTGTGTGTGTGTGTGTGTGTGTGTGTGTGTGTGTGTGTGTGTGTGTGTGTGTGTGTGTGTGTGTGTGTGTGTGTGTGTGTGTGTGTGTGTGTGTGTGTGTGTGTGTGTGTGTGTGTGTGTGTGTGTGTGTGTGTGTGTGTGTGTGTGTGTGTGTGTGTGTGTGTGTGTGTGTGTGTGTGTGTGTGTGTGTGTGTGTGTGTGTGTGTGTGTGTGTGTGTGTGTGTGTGTGTGTGTGTGTGTGTGTGTGTGTGTGTGTGTGTGTGTGTGTGTGTGTGTGTGTGTGTGTGTGTGTGTGTGTGTGTGTGTGTGTGTGTGTGTGTGTGTGTGTGTGTGTGTGTGTGTGTGTGTGTGTGTGTGTGTGTGTGTGTGTGTGTGTGTGTGTGTGTGTGTGTGTGTGTGTGTGTGTGTGTGTGTGTGTGTGTGTGTGTGTGTGTGTGTGTGTGTGTGTGTGTGTGTGTGTGTGTGTGTGTGTGTGTGTGTGTGTGTGTGTGTGTGTGTGTGTGTGTGTGTGTGTGTGTGCGTGCGTGCGTGCGTGCGTGAGTGCGTGCGTGCGTGCGTGCGTGCGTGCGTGCGTGTGTGTGTGTGTGTGTGTGTGTGTGTGTGTGTGTAGTTTATGTAGTGACTCAAGAGCCAAAGGCCCTGGTTTTGAAACTCGTTTTGAACTTAGCCCGAAACTAATTGGAGAAATACACTCTTAGTACCACAGTTGCCCTCCACTGGTGCGCTGTAACCGCGGGGTCCCTACATGAAGTTTAGCATCGAGTATGGAAACCCTCCTCCTGGATTGATGAAATCCGCCAGTTTGCAGATGACAAATCATCTTGGGGATGATCATCTACAGAAAAGAAAATATAAAAATGTTCAGGAAAAGCAGGTCATCATGCTTCTGGAAAAACTAGCAGATGTCGCATCCCAGTGTTTGTAAGAGTGTTCAGGAGGCAAATATAGATCTCTGAGGTCTGGCCATGGGTATATACACACCTCAATTATTACTCTAATTGGTCTATAAACCCAACTAAAGAAGAAGTACACACACGCACGCACGCACGCACGCACGCACGCACGCACGCACGCACGCACGCACGCACGCACGCACGCACGCACGCACGCACGCACGCACGCACGCACGCACGCACGCACGCACGCACGCACGCACGCACGCACGCACGCACGCACGCACGCACGCACGCACGCACGCACGCACGCACGCACGCACGCACGCACGCACGCACGCACGCACGCACGCACGCACGCACGCACGCACGCACGCACGCACGCACGCACGCACGCACGCACGCACGCACGCACGCACGCACGCACGCACGCACGCACGCACGCACGCACGCACGCACGCACGCACGCACGCACGCACGCACGCACGCACGCACGCACGCACGCACGCACGCACGCACGCACGCACGCACGCACGCACGCACGCACGCACGCACGCACGCACGCACGCACGCACGCACGCACGCACGCACGCACNAGTAAAACTCCAAAACGGCTGTTGAGAGATTTTGATGAACTGATGAAATGCTGACAACGTAAATAGATTTTGATCATGGTTGATGATTCAGTTGCTTTGCAGTCTACAATGGTGTGAGCAGACACAGTATGGGGATACATCACTATCGTCCTGATGATGACTTACTGTGTAATTCGAATCTTTGGTAAAAAAAAAAAAAAATAAATAAAAATAAGAACAATAAATCTTGAATAAAGTTGCTGTTTAAAGCATTGTGCCAATGATTGTCATTGGTCTACTAGTTTCCACACACTGGCAAACGTACAAACACGCCTCTTCAGGTGCTTTAACTACAATACAATAAAGTTAACCACTCTACGCTATGAAAGCTACGTCCCGTAAGTGACCTAAGCATCATAGCAGAAAGCTTATAACTCCGAATAGTATTTTTTAGTCGCTTCAAAAGACATTTATACAGGTAAAACTAGTAGTTAAAAGTGATTTAAAAGCTGCTGTGCTTTATATTTTTGACCTCTTTACTTTCTTCAAGAATTTATTACATTTAAAAAAAAAAAATTTTTAATACGTAATCTTTAAAATTATGGAATAAAGTTTGTGACTTAATGCATAAGAGATAATGAATAAGAGAGATAGAAAAGAGAGAGATAACGAAGGAGTGTGAGAGTGAGTGTAAATGGTGAGGAGGGGGGTAGGAGAAACGCAATTAAAGCGAGGAGCAGGGAATCTGATGCAATAAAGGCTGGTAGGATGGGAGGCGGCAGGTATATTTAGTATGGTCCTCCTCCCCTGAGTTAATAGCAAGGGTAGTTGCCCGGTATGGTGCCGTCACTATTCACGAGAGCAACCCCCGCCGCCAGCAACCCCCGCCGCCGCGCCCAGGGAAAACTTCTCTCCCGAGCAATAACCACAGACTAGTAGCGAGCGATCAGCAAGAACTAGTGAACACCAGGTCTGCCCATGGCCAGGGTTAACTTGACCATACCGAAACACCATTCCTAATGAATCCATGTGAATAATGGTCAAATGGGAGGGAGTATGAAGAGAAAAGGGAGAACTATATATTTTTTTTAAAAAAATATTTATCATATTATTTAAAATAACCTACATTAATTTGCAATTTGCTAATTATGTAACTATGTTGTTCTNACACAGTTTTTGCATCAAATATAGTAAAATAGATTGTAATTCATTATTTACTAAGAACATATAATAAAACATAAAATAAGTGTAAATAAAAGTAAATTACATGGTTGATTTTACAATCCGAAGAGAGTTCAACTTAATCTACTGAATAGCTTTACGAGTGATGCAAAAGCTAACGAGACTAAATTGGTCAAATTTGTTCTCCTGACTCGGATCGCAAACTGTGAGTCCCCAAATGTACCTTGGCTTTATATATAAAATAAATAAATAAAAAATTTAAAAAAAATACAGAAAAATAAACAAGAACTTAGCGTGTACTTCGCTTGATGGAGAAGCTGCCCAATGGCTTAACTCCTAAATCTTTATTTACAATAAACAGGTTATACTGTTTTTTTTGTTTGTTTTTTTCTCTTCATATTATTTTTTTTTAATGAAGTGTTGGCAATGAGAAGGTCACGGGGCCATTTCCTATTTAGGCGGTAATACTGGATAGAGTTTTTGCTAAAGGATTGGGATGCATAGAAAGGGCAGAGTGGAATTTATTAAAACTGGTTGTAATGATGTATTTTACTAAGGGGATTTTAAGGTCATTGTGGAGGAAGGAGTTGGCGACGTAATAGGGTGCATCAACTATGATTCATAGGATTTTGGATTGAAAGGACTGTATTCTTTGGATGTTGGATGGTTTAGCAGTTCCCCACAGTTCGACTCCATACGTCTAGATAGGTCTCAGTAACGTCTTATAAATGGTAATTTTGTTGGTCACAGTTAAGGTTGACTTGCGGCTTAGTAGCTCGTAAAGTTGTCCAAATCTCCTATTTAGTCCCTGTCTTTTGATTTTTGTATGTGTGTTCCATGTTAGACGGGAGTCAAGATGAAAGCCTAGATATCTGACGCAGTCGGAAGTAGGGATAGGAATATTGTTAAAGTAAATTCTGCCAGGTTCTTTCTTCCTTAGTGTGAACGTAACATGACAGCATTTGCCTTCGTTGACCTTAATGCGCCAGCACTGGCACCAACGCTGTATGTCCATCAGATGCCGTTGGAATAAAAATACTAAAAAATTAAAATCACTTCGCAAGGGGCATTGGCCAATCATTCTCGTTCCCAGTTAATTTATACATTAAGGCCCAGAAGGTTGCGTCGTTTTAGTGGTGGATTGTAAGGATTGCAGTCCGACGATATGGATTGGGCGTATCACTATGGCTGACCCTTGAATGTCTAGGAGGGAGGAGTGGGGAATGCTCAACGCTCGTAATTACATTCTCCAACATTTAGCCTAATGAGATTTTCTTCATAAAATTGTTACAAGACATGAATGTCAGAAAATAATGCTTTACAACTATCAAGATAAATACACTTTTTCTTAGCACTAATTGCAGCGAAGAAATTACATTTATAAATATTGATTTTCCTATAAAACCACCCTAAAAAAAATTATTTAACACTTAAAAAAGTTTAAATGACGAATTTGGTTTTTATATTTAAAAAATGAGCGGACCTACCCAACCCTCGAAGTTACGTCATAAGATATTTTCTTTAATATGCGTTTTACGAACAAAACCAATTGCTTCCTAAAATTTTTTCGCTAATAATAATGAAAATATTTATTTGAATCGTAATGTGGGTTTAATGTACCACAATTATCATCATGATTTGAATAATGAAAATATTACAGAGTACAATCGTGGGTACACCGTGAACATTTCTCAGATATAATATAAAAGGTTATTTCCACCACCAATTAATATAGAACTATCATACCTTCTATTGTCCGTCTTCATTGGTTTCTGCAAACCATCTTCTGTTGGCGAGCGCTCTGTGACAGTGAACGCATGTATTCGGCCAAGAAGATGGAAAATGTCCGAAAGCGCTCGCCAACAGAAGATGGTTTGCAGAAACCAATGAAGACGGACAATAGAAGGTATGATATTTCTCAGATATGTTTAGCGTCAAGTCACCACTTCACGAAACCTATCCCTTACATTAAGCAGGATGCAGTTTTTTTTTATTGAAGAAGCTTTTGCAGTCACTGTAAACAAATCCCAACATTTAGCCGGGTAATTAAGGAAAACATAGAGTATGTAACGAATAGTTGACCGTCAAGTTCTATTAAGAGAGGATTGTCGGTAATTCGGTCATGGCAGTTAAAGAATTAAAAGAGCTAATTTGTAAACAAAAACGTTTTTATTTTAGCCAACGTTTCGGTCTAAATTTCAGGCCGTCATCAGGGCTGAATATGTAAAAGAAATGCATGCTTCTATATTATTTGGTATGTTTCTTTTTCATATTCAGCCCTGATGAAGGTCTAAAATTCAGGCCGAACGTTGACTGTAATAAAAACTTTTTTGGTTACAAATTAGTTTCTAATTCTTCAACAGCCATGACCGAATTCCCGACAATCCTCCCTCTAGAAAACATAAAGTATTCATACAGAATGTAGTGTTTAAGGATATTTAAAAAAAAGTAACTAAAATTTGCTAACAATTTTATTGAACTATAAATGAACGACTAATTATATATTTTATAATAAAACTGATAATTTTACAAATTATTTGACGATTGGCATGCTTCAGGGGGCTATATTAGTATAAATAAAATTTAGAAATTCTCCTTAGTAGGATGGGTGAAGATCTTATCTTTGTACCTATAGCTTGAATTTCAAAAAGGAAATCCTCAAAGACATCCCTAATATTTGTTTACCAAAAACATTAATGACCAATAGGACAATTTATTTTTTGTTTTTGGTAGAGCAAAGGGTAGTCCATAGATTATATTTGTTATTGAAATTGAATCTTGTGTCAAAATATTTATTTCTTCAGCTCCTGTACTGTAAACAATCTTAAACCTAATATATTATCAGTAATTTACTTTGGAGAGCTGGTTAATCTGTTGTTTCCTCTACTAAAAGTTTCTCTTCATCAACTTGATCAAAGCAGCTTAGCTGATAATCAATCAGGACTGCTTTCATTATAAGTTCTCAGTACCTAAAGGAAGAGGGAAGGAATTGAAAAGAGTAAATAAGCTAATAAATTGCATTAAATTTGCTGAGGCAAAGTAAATTTGTCTGAACTTTAAGGTAAGTTCATAGTGGGCTTAGCCGTTCAATACAAACGGGGGTAGTTTATATGTACGAAAAGATATAAAAAGGAGACAAATGCAATTTTTCCTCCCTGTTGCTTCATGCTGAGAAATAGCTATTTGTAAGCAAGGCGGCCTTATAATAACTCTCACAAAGTTAAATACTAATGCTGTAACAAAGTAAATACATTTTACACGCATTGTTCTATCCATTACTAACTTTTTCTTATGATCAAAATTAAAAACGACACATATAGATAATCAATTTCGTCTTCCTCTACTTCCCAATCCCTCTTTCATCTGTCAAATGTCAGCTATTGACGAACTAAGAAAATAACAAAATAACGTTAAAGATAAGCTAATTTCTATTTTTAAAATGTTATAGATGTATGTCCCCCCCCCCCCCCACACACACACACACACACACACACACACACACACACATATATATATATTATATAATGATGTCAGTTGATGTAGGCTGCAAATATGAAGAACTTGATTTCTTCTTTTGTGTAAATCTTAAAGTAAAATTATTAAGATAAGGAATCTCCGATCTGTTTGGTTGAAAGAACTATTTTCTAAAACTGTCTCATGTCACCTTCTTAGAAGAGCAAGTAGTTCCAGCTTTTGGTTATTGGTTATTAATTTTTTTAATAATTTAAATTTTGAGAGTGGTGTAACTTGACACCTCCTCTCCTCATGTGACTTTCATTAATGTCATTTTTTAAATTATTATTCATTCTAATCGAATTACAAAATGTTTTTATTTATTTTTAATAGAATGCAATATGTAAATAAACGTTATAAAAAAAAAAATTCGATAAACCTAACACGTGGAATATCAAACTCCTAACTGGGAGTTACAAAATGATTTTTCTTTTTGCTAATACACATTTTTCCCCCTAATATAACNTGTGGATGGAGGGTACTGGATATCTTCTATATATACATATACATATATAACAGAAATATAAAACAGTATAGTGATTAAAGATAACAGAATGGTAAATGAGCGAATTTGCTTCAGAGTAGAGATGAGAAAAAAAAAAGAGAGGATCGTAGAGGAAAGAAGATCGATTGTTCTATTTCATCAGATCAATGGCTACAAATTCGGTTTCATGAGGAAAAAGGAAGACAGGGAGAATTAAATGGCTGTGAAGGGTCGAGAGGGCGGATAGATGGAAGAGGGGTGAAGCGGTATATCTGCCCCTTCGAGGGGATGTGCCGTCTACACTAGAGATAGAATTCTCTCCCCTCACCCCCTAGCCATCCAACCCCCTACAACTGTACATTTATTCTCATTTCGCCCTATTAAGTAGCTATCTTTCACAGTATCCTAGTCAGTTATGCACTTTACATATGGTATATATAACATTTAATTCTAAGATGATTTTAGTTGGGGTTCGGTCAAGGTAGATCCAAAAAACACAAAGTTAAAAAATGTATTTTTTAATAAAGGATTATCTGCCAACGTTTCGGCTTACATTGTAAGCCATCTTCAGGGCTGTAGAAATACAATGTCATGAGAATACAATAATAATTGAAATTAGTATAATAGAGAATTGCAATAATATAATGTGATATCAAGAGTATGAATGTAGAAAGCTATGTAAGAAAATTTAAAGTTTATGAAAAACAATTTGAAAAAGAGCCAATTTGAAAAAAAACATGCAAACAAACAGCTTATTGACAAGAAAAAAAATTGAAATATCATTCAAGCAGTAATTTGCCACACCTACCTATCATGAAGATGAGAGAGGATGTCCTGTCCTAGAATAATATCTACGGTCAACAAACTCTCCTTTATAACATTTAATATGTTCTTTTTTTTACACACCCGTCGGCCAAATCATCGAATGACAGTTTGAATAACAGTTATATGAAATGCATAAAGGAAGAATGGGGGAGGGTGAGAGAGAAAGAGAGAGAGGGAGAGTGTGTGAGTGAGAGAGAGAGAGAGAGAGAGACTCAATGTTTTGAACAACTGTTGACTGTCATAAATTGAAGTCCCCATGTATCGGTCTAACAACAGTACTATATGTTATGTGCCTTTAACTGTCGAACAGTCTACAGACCGTTAAGGGTACACCCTGAAGTGCCGAATGTTATGTGCCTTTAACTGCTGATAGTTCTATCTGCCTTTAACAGCCTATAACAAGTGTAACTGGAAGTACACCTACATTTTACCTAACGAGTTGTGAATTTTACTCATAAATAGAAAATAAATAATCAAAGAAATGCACTGGTACTTAAAATTATTAGAAATATTAGGTCACTAGTCACTATAAAAAATGAAACCGAAAGTTATCACATACTTACCCACTAGATTGGATTTCTCATTCATAATTGGAATTCATTTCAAGGTTATATTTTTAAGCTTTAATATATTTTTAATACAATTTAATATATTTATACTCAACTCGCTTACTCTAAACCCTAGGTCACAATGACTAAACATTCTAGGATCACCTCCCCTAAGAAGCCACTCCGGTTGGTGAAGCTTGTCAGGAGGCAACCCTGTCATCTTGTTCGAGGGTAACGAACTGTTAACTCGTTTTCTCTTAGAAAGAAACCTACCGCGAATCCTACACAATGCATATGCGGACTGTCGTTGAGGAAACGACAAAACGCGCGTCATAAGTATCACAAATTCAGAAGCAGAAAGCCCTGACCCACCAAGGGTTGTAGTGCCAACAGAGAAGAAGAAGAACCACTAGAGTTATTATTGCCTTACTCCCGCTGAGAAGTAGCAATTCGTATCGTAGGGAAGAGAAAATCGAAAGGGCCTGAAAAGGATGAACAAACAAGGAGCTATATTCAATTTTTGAAAATGCATAGAACTGGAAGATAAGAAAAATGACAATAAAGATTATAGAAAAATTTGGCATTGCGATAGTATTACTAAATTATCCTGAAGTATTCTTTCCAGGCTGGAAAAATGGATCGNTCTGTGACTTATAGCAAAACTGTTTTTGTTTTTTGCTTTTTTTAATAAATTGTACAATTTATATATTTAAATTGTACTATTCATTATACATTCATTGAAAAAAAAAAAAAAAAAAATGTCTTGGTTTTTGGCTCTGTTAATGTAACCCGAAATATCATTTATTTTTCCCTAATACCTGACAACCGAACCCCGACTTCTTCGGTAACTCTACCAGTTAGTTGAACTTTTTTATTATTTCCTAGAACAGAAAGCCTTGTGTAAGAAGAAAGTATTTTATGCTCTGAAAGAAATACATTTGTCTACTCGAAATATTTTCTAGAAAATAAGTACCTATCGATTATTCTGCAAACGAGCTCTAATTATTGGGGAGGGGGGAGTTATCGTTAAATGCCTCCGCTAAGCAGAAATTACTCTCACCGAAGTGTAAAAGGATTTCACACCTCTGGAAAGAAGTATTTTTTACGAGTGGAACACTTAAAGAGATTGAACACTTTCTCATCTGTGGATGGAGGGTACTGGATATCTTCAAAGAACCTGTAAATTATTCCTCATGCAGAAGTTGCATCAACTAAACAGATTTCCTACGTTTCATTAAAGATACCTACCTTAAGTGCTATGTCCATAAATAAAGGTAAATATGACTTATTCGAATCTACAAGTCGGTACAGCAATGAATTTAAAATTTGACATCATTCATTAGTAAACTACGGCTCATGGAAACATTATTTTTCCACATGGAGAGTTTTTTGACCGTAGGTATTATTATTGGATGATTTTAGTTGGGGTTCGGTGAAGGTAGATCCAAAATAATACAAATTAAAAAAAAAAGTGTATTTAAAAAAAAAATTATCTGCCGACGTTTCGGCTTACATTGTAAGCCATCTTCGGGGGTATCATGAAGACGAGAGGGGACGTTCTGTCCCAAAATTCACATTCCCATGACTGATGAGGAGTCATGGATAGAGTCATGGAAATGTGAGCTTTGGGACAGAACGTCCCCTCTCGTCTTCATGATAGGCAGCCCTGAAGATGGCTTACAATGTAAGCCGAAACGTTAGCAGATAATCTTTAAAAAAATACACTTTTGTTAAATTGGTATCTTTTTGGATCTACCTTGACC
>KZ808005.1:158492-171806 GCA_000696205.2 Oncopeltus fasciatus
ATATAATATATAATTTTATAAATAATATATAACTTATTAATAAATTTTATTAATGGATCGAATAAATTAAATTCCCTAAACTTACTGCACTAAACTAAGTAGCTTATAAAATAGTGACCCCAAACTTTTTTTTTAAACAAAGAAAATTAAACACCAAAAAATAACAAACAGGCTCAGAAATGAAAACGAACTGATGTCCAATGAATGAAACGTGTATCATGAGTTTGAATGTTTCCTAAACAATGTCAGCTCGAATATACACAAAGTGCATTCATGCAGACGGAACTCATCTGTTATTCATTACCTGAGTCCGATAATGAATATATTCTCTTTAGCCATTCATCTAATCAGGGTATGCAACATGAGGTTCCCAAGTCAAAGGCCAGGAACTGTTTTGGTCAACGGCCAACAGAAGCCTCACAACCCCCAAGGCAGACCGTAATACGATAAAAGCGATAAAGATTCTTCTTCAAGAAGAAATGAAAAACTCAAATATAAAGTACCAAGGTCGTATTTACTAGACCGGTCTGTGTTGCCAAACAAGCTGAACGAAGAGTACATTATGCCAAGAGATATTTTACTTCTAGAGAATGGCCAAGAGAGTAATGAATGAACTTATTAAAGAATTATTTGTCGCAATCAATTAAATGTTGAGCAAATTTACTTTAAATGGCAACTAAGATGATTTAAATAAGATAGTATATAGCGCAGTGATCAAACCTATAGGCAAGCATTACAATACTAATTAAAATACAATTTAATTATAGATCAATTACATATGGTAATAATATATATATATGTGTGTGTGTGTGTAGTAAATAAGAACAGGTGGGATAAAAAGTGTAGTGAACACACAAAAANATTCCTATAACGCTTAACAAATGCAGAAATATTGATCAAATCAAAATGAATATGAATTAATTTTGTAAATTGTTATGGAGATCTTAACTTATATTTAATTTTATCATGGAACAAACTGATCAATCTTTACTCAGTACTGATTTATTTCAGGTAAAAAAAACCTACAAATTATTTCTCAACAGTACATTTTTTTAAATATCTAATATTCTATTTCAAAATTCACTACAAAAGAGCCATTAGTCACATTTACTTCTATTTTAATATTTTAACCCCGATGTTGTTAATGTATATGAAATTAGGTACTATGAGAATAGCAAGAATATGCATCCCAAATTCCATCAAAATCAGAAAAAAAAAATAATAAGTACGATAGACTGCCATTTTTTAATTAGATTTTTGATATTTCGTCTTGAACGTAAAATATTAAATTTTGAGAGAAAGTAGATTATGGTGTTGTACGAGGCGCACAAAATTACTCGGGTATGCATAAATTCTAATGGACCATATTTTTTTAGCTTTTCATAAGTATTCAGTGAAGACTTTAAGAAATTTTTTTGAAAGTCTACCCATGGTACCAACATGAGAGCAGAGAATTAAATTTAAAATTTGGAGGCGTTGTGGAATGGGATTTTCTGTCAGAGTTCAGAGTTTCCAAAGAGTAAATTTGAGATATACATAATCTGCATTATTATTATAATGCGATTCCTCAAGCTCATATATTCTAAAATGTTTTTTCATATTCTGTAATCAAACAAAGTGACACCTCTGATTTCAATGATCTCTTACGTCTTTTCAAATAGACTAACTTCAAATAGACTAACTGAAGTCAATAAACTTCCAAAAATAAAATTTCCCAATAATTTTTTTGTATAGTAGAAATCATTATTTCAATCAAGTTAAGAAGAAAGGATGAAAAAACAAATGCTGGTGGACGTTGGAAAAAAGAAAAGAATAATGCTTGTAATGGATTGCTCACAGTGCTGTGTACTATCCTAATTAAAATAATTTACATATTAATACAATTCATTATAGATGTGGATATAGATCCATAAAAGTTAGGCTTTGAAAGCTATAGTTTTTTAACTTAGATTCGGCCGGAATATAAATTAATTCAATAAACTAAAAAGGTGATTTTTATTATTGAGAGCCAATGTCTTGACTTGCCGTGTGTCTTACAAGTAAAAGGCACTACAGAGGCAGAGAGAGCGTTAAGTATTTAAGCTATTATTAGTGTGAAGATAAATTAAAATAAAATCACAGAAATTCGCTTCAGTGTTTCGAACAAAACCGAATACATAAATAACAGACTGTTTTAAAACTTTATTAATTTATAAGAAGCTCCATATCATATTTATTTTACATTCTGGTGTAATCTGTCGGTCCTTAGTTTTCAGAGTTTCGGAAATTAACTAGTTATCTACATAACTTAATCATACTGGAACATGTTCAATTTCTATTTACTGCTAGTAAGTATTACTTGTTATTATTTGTTGTTATGTTTTTATATTTCAGTCTGATTCCAATATATCGCTTCTATATTTTGCTTATGCTTCTCGTGCTTAGAGTTGACCGAAAACTTTATACACGACCACAGTATAAATTAAATTAAATCGCATGCGTAAATTAAAAACATTGCTAATAAGCGAAATGTAAAGTATTTATGTTATATTTATGCTTTCTTATTATACAAGTTTCCTCTAAAAAAAAAAAAAAAAAATCAGAGGAGATAGTGCCTTGATTTAATTTTTAATAACCCTAATATTAAACTCTAAAAATGCTACATTATTCAGAGAATGCAAGAAACATATAAGTCGTTATTATTTTTATTTATTCATGAGGGATGAGAAGATAATCTCTTATATATTTACTATACTAAATGTTACTTCCCTGACAAAGTATTTTAAATATTCCTTTAAGCCAATAAAGAGAGTATCGAAGATTTTACCTTGCCTCTAAGGAATATACCCGAAGGCCGATATTAAGGGAGGGAAGGAACGATGAACATGGAATTTTTCCCCTTCTTTCAGAAAAGAAGCTAATTTTTAAAGGCCTCCTCTTACCCACTTATCGGGGATGTTTCATTTCGGAGAGGCAGCACCCGTTGAAGACTCACCTGCCGACAAAATAAGAAAATTGGAATTTATCATCACATTGCAAACATTTATTAAAAAAACAAAACAGAAGAAAAAAAAAGTGAGAATAAATAATTTTCATGAGGATAATAAAAAAATCTTCAGCGCTTTCTCGACATCTCGTAAAAAATAACAAAAACATAATCAATTAGAAAGCGATATATGTTTATCATTATAATTAAATGAATTTTCTAATAAATAAAATGTTTAACTAAACAACTTAATCCAATCTTTTAATTTTGGTCTTTTATAACTGAATATATTAATTTTTCTATCCTTATGTAATTGTTAATAACTTTAAATGCCTTCAAATTGATATTTTTACGACTGATAGAAAATTTCAGTGAAATAGTTTTGTTTGATTTATTTCTTTAATCAGTAATAGTGACTATGAAGAAATTGCATGACTAATAATAAGTAGCAGTAAGATGTAAATAGAATTGTATACAAATTTACAATACGCTTAAAAACAATATTAGATTAGATTGGTAGATAACGGAAGGGTTGAAGCAGGTTTTCTACATAAATACCCGTCTTTCAGGAAATTATAAAAAANTCATAGGATAAATGTATAACTTCCATAAATATATAACATAATAGATAAATAAATATGTTGGTAAACTGTGTTAGTAAACTGTTACGCAAAAAGTATATCCATTGGCTTAGCTACTAATGTGGGATATTTCTAATGTTCAATATTACTAGTAATTACGGATGCATAAAAAAAAAAAATGTAACTTCACTAGGAAGCGAATTTTTTTTTTCGCTTATGTATTTTGTTGGTTCTAAAAAGCACATATATGTAAAATAAAAATAGTACAAATGTATCATACCTGTGAGTTACACTGGAAGAGTCAACAAATGTGTTGTGATTAGGCTACAACACATTTTCCCGCCTTTTCTTTTATATATCTATATATTATATTATATCTATTCGAATAACATTTTAATCTATATGACAGTTAACAGAAATATCTACACTTAATATAAGACTTTTTTATTTATTTTATTTAGAAATTACATCCTGCACAGCGTCCATCTTGCAATATGCTGTCAATTTATTTAATAAAAATGTAATATAAGACTATAAATATTTTTTGTGGTATTTAAATTTTAATAATTTTTAGTGCAAGAGAACAGAATAAAAAAATCTAACTGTTCCAGCCAGAACTCGAACCTGGATTTCCTGAACAGATTTGTCTCGGTAGCATAAATGGAAAATGCACCGGCTCGGATAGCAGGAGATCTAGGTTCGAGTCCTGGTTGGGATAGTTAGATTTTTCATTCTTTTCCCTTGCACTAAAAATTGTTAAAATTTACATAGGATTAAATACCACAAAAAATAATATTTATCAAATTAAATTTTTTAAATAAATAATGAGTCATTTAAACAGATTGACAATGTCAGCTCCTCCGATCATAAGACGATATATTCACCTGCCTTGGTGGTTAGACTCTCGACACTAGTGCGGGGAAATTAATAACTTATCAGACTTGTCTCGGTAGCATAAATGGAAAATGCACCGGCCCGGATAGCAGGAGATCCAGGTTCGAGTCCTGCCTGGGACAGTTAGATTTTTTTATTCTGTTCCCTTGCACTAAAAATTGTCCACATATTTACACTTAGAAGCGGCCAAGAGCCAGCCTCAGCAACATTTTTGTTTATGCTAAACTAATCTGTTAAGTTTTCGCTGCACCAGCGTGTTTAGTTTTTGTCCCTAATCTGGAACTAGTACGTTTGGTCTGACAAGGACTTTGAAAAATCTGACAAAAGGAAAGAAAGGGGGCACAGAAACTAGGATTATCCCTCATAATTGCTGACAAGATTAGCCGCTGCTTTTTCTTCTGCTTATCACCTCTTTTTTTTAAAGCATATTTTCCGTCGGAAAATCAAGCTATTCACGTACGCACCATGTTGCAGCTTTAGAAACATTTCTTCGATTCTTTACTTCTTAGGCGAAGCTAAAAATATTGACCTATTATTACAATCCTCCTGGGGACATAATCTGTAAATAATTTGAGAGTGGTGTCGTTGGTCACCTACTCTCCTCAGGTGATTGATATTGTGTGTAATTTTTTTTCTCTAATTCATTGTGGTGATCAAATTACAAAATGTTTTAATTTAACAGAATGTAATAAATAAATAAAAGTAAAAAAAAAAAAAAATTATTACAATGTATTTAGCAAGCACAATGGCATACATGGATATTAGTTAAATCAATTAGTCATCACCGATCTCTCCATTAATATAAAAACCAACGACGTTGAGTCATAAATCCATCTCAATCAAGCAAACCTAATAACTATTTTGATTTATTTTATTTATTTAACCATCCAAGCTATAAAAAAAACCTTTATAACAATTTATATTTATATATAAATACAATTTTTAAGTCTGATAAAAAACTAGAAGAGGAAAAACAGCCTTTTATACACGAGGGGCGAGATGGACGAAAAGGCATTCATGGGTGAGCTGTCCGACTGATCCTGACAGATATTGTCCAGTGCTGGCCTGAGATAAAACTAAACCTTATTTTATAAATATGTAAATGTTATCGAATTTTTTTATAGTAAATGGTTTTTGAAGAGCGATAATAGACTTCTAACACTGGGTTATGCAATATAGATCCGGCACAGTCGCAAACCACTATTCTGACGTTATAAAAGTTAAATATATGTATGTAACAATTGATTATTATTATTTATACTTTATCTAAGTCGTTCAATTGACCCATGTTGTTAATATATGCAAGTAATAGATTATCATAATTCATTTAATTGCAGAACTTAACTCACTCTTATGTTCAATTAATTCTTACTTTTATTAAATTAATTATAACTATTAATTTTTGTAAAATTTNTTTGAAATATTTATTTATTTATCTTTATCATTGCAAAATAAAATTATTTTTTTGTTTTTAAAAATAATTTTAACACTGGGAAGGCAAAGTAGTCCTATTCAGCCTAGCCAATACACATTCAAAATGTTAAATAAACATTTAACATTTTTTCTTATCTTTCTTCTTTTTTTATTGTATTAGGGTTGAAAGATCAAAATTTGACCTACAATTTCGAAACATATCTAAAATCGTGAAACAAATAGGACGCAATTTGTTAATGATTTTCAGTAAAATCGAAAAATTTATGATTTTTTTTTATAGAAACTAACCAATTTTTTCCTAAAGAAAAATATTCTATTATCTAATTCTCTAGCTTTCTATGCTATGGAAATTTTGGTTATTGAAAACTTATTTGATCAATTTATTTGATAAGAAACAAATAAGCTAAAATAAGATTTACATGTCATACTCTATTATAAAGAAGCAAAAACTTTTTATTTTTCTCAGGTGCATGATACATTTTATTATTATTCAACTTATTTGGTTGAAAAAAAAGAACGAGACCTATATATATATAATTTGAAATACCTTAAACACATAAAAATAAATTATCCTTGACTGTTACAGTGGTCCTACGTATTTGCATGGAAAATCGAGTCTCACACTTCCTAAATATTTTCGTTCCTTCAAACTTTCTGAAACAGATCCTATCAAACTCTTTATTTTATTTATTTTTTTTTTTTGTATTCGTTGGACGTTCTTCTGTACAGCTGAAATATGGCGGGGAGGAATGGCAGGATGAGAGAGAGAGGGAAGTAAAAGGCAGGGTGAGAGGGAGGAAAGAGAAAGTAAGGATGAGAGAGAGAGGGAAGTAAGAAGACCACAAATGGCCTTTAATATCTTCTTAGTGATTAGTAATATTTCATTAATGCCTTTAGAATTAAGAAGTTTAGAATTAATTTTTCCTAACGTCTATGATGTGAAGAATTTTCAGGGTAACACAAATTACACTGAACAACAAAGTTTTTGTTTCGGGGTTGAAATTAGCTGATTTTAATGTATTTCCACGTGTTAAAACCGAAAATGACCATAAAAATTATATATTAGCTCTTGTTTTCAAGATATAGTATCATTCTATTATATATATATTGAGTTTTCAATAAATGAAATATTTCATCACCAACAGTTGGTACACATGTTTGTTTACATAACACCCCTCTCATCAGCTGTTCATAAGTAGTAAACATAACCTTTGCGAGTTTGTCAATTGTACGCACGTGGTTGCTATTGAAATTATCGTGTGAAGTTGATTTTTAAATTAATTTAAGTGCTGATCTGAAATGCCTCGAAAGTGTGTGAATTCTGTCGATAGCTTTTGCTATATATGTGGTGAAATAACATTTAAGGCTCAGAAACGTAAAATGTCACCTATCATTAAGACTGCCTATGAACATTATTTTGGTGTAAAAGTTGGGGACCAAGATAAATCATGGGCTCCTCATATATGTTGTAATTCTTGTTCCGTCATATTGCGAGAGTGGCTGAAAAATAACAAGCGGGCAATGGCTTTTGCAGTACCTATGGTTTGGCGTGAGCCTACCAATCATACAGACGACTGTTATTTCTGCTTAACTCCTCCCATTAAGCAAGGTTTATCTATGAAGAAAAGAGGAACGGTGAAATACCCTAATCTCCCATCTGCTCTTCGGCCTGTACCACACTCAGACAATTTGCCAGTCCCTTCTCCACCCCAAAACTATGAAATTTTAGAGGAAAGTGATGAAGTCTGTTTACAAGAAGCAACCCATCCTTCTACATCCTATGACCCTGATTTTGATGTAAGCGATAGGTCTAGTGATCCGCACAGAATTAGTCAAGCAGAGTTGAGTGACCTTATAAGAGATCTTGGCTTGTCTAAGGAAAAGGCTGAGCTGTTAGGGTCAAGACTACAACAGTGGAATCTTCTAAAACATGATGTGAAAATATCTCAGTACAGACAGCTCAGTACAGGATGCTCCAGAAGTGTTTTATAAAAGACAAGCTAAACGACAGCGATCTTACAATACATCGGATTGACTTAATTGAAATTTGGTGGTACAAACCTCTTTTATTTGTCAAAACACTAAGAATAATGTTTTTTTTTATCAATTTTGTACTTAAAATATTCTAAAAGAAACATAACAATATTGTTTTTTGTACTTTCACTTTTCACGTATAGTAGAACTACTCTTTAAGATTAAGTGCTGTATATCTCAAAAACCAGAGCTAATAAAAATTTTTCAATGTTATTTTCGTTTTTATCACCCCAAAATTAGTAGAAATAGACTAATTTAGTGTAGGAAACATTCAAAAAATATTTTTTTGTTGTGCAGTGTTATGGGAGATATTTGGGAATAAAAGTGTTGTATAATTCTCATTCTTGGTCGGCACTTTGGAACTGCTCAGTACGGATAGCAAAAGCATGGCGGTCTTTTTGAATATTGATAATACGGTGTATATTTTAGCTAAACGATGGGGTATTACAAAGGAAACGAAATGAAGGAGCGTGGGAGGGAAATTGGGATGACTACAATGCTCACATGATGCAAATCATGAGCAGTGTGGAAAGGGTGTCCTATAGATGTCTCTCCACAAACAATAAGGAGATAAATTGCTCTCCGGTAAGAGCGTGACTCTGATTGCTGGCACTTGGGGAAATGTCAAGAGGTCAGAGGAAAGAATATCTTAGACAATAGCTTGGATGAGGGGTGGTAGGCAAGTGGGAGGAGGTGAAGACGAGCTGTGGGTGGTAGGAGCCTAGGTGGTCTTGGGAAGAGGGCATCTTTTCTTCAGATTCACTATAGCTACAAAGCTGAAGGGATTGAAAAACTTAGGGAAAGTCAACCAAAGGGTTGAATGGAATAAATTTCAAATTTCAATAATCTTTGCGCAATTTTTATTAAGCTTCTCTGAAGGTTTATTAATAGCACCTAGTAAGGGTGTAAAAACTGGAATAAGCACCACTTAACCATTCCTATAACGCTTAACAAATGCAGAAATATTGATCAAATCAAAATGAATATGAATTAATTTTGTAAATTGTTATGGAGATCTTAACTTATATTTAATTTTATCATGGAACAAACTGATCAATCTTTACTCAGTACTGATTTATTTCAGGTAAAAAAAACCTACAAATTATTTCTCAACAGTACATTTTTTTAAATATCTAATATTCTATTTCAAAATTCACTACAAAAGAGCCATTAGTCACATTTACTTCTATTTTAATATTTTAACCCCGATGTTGTTAATGTATATGAAATTAGGTACTATGAGAATAGCAAGAATATGCATCCCAAATTCCATCAAAATCAGAAAAAAAAAATAATAAGTACGATAGACTGCCATTTTTTAATTAGATTTTTGATATTTCGTCTTGAACGTAAAATATTAAATTTTGAGAGAAAGTAGATTATGGTGTTGTACGAGGCGCACAAAATTACTCGGGTATGCATAAATTCTAATGGACCATATTTTTTTAGCTTTTCATAAGTATTCAGTGAAGACTTTAAGAAATTTTTTTGAAAGTCTACCCATGGTACCAACATGAGAGCAGAGAATTAAATTTAAAATTTGGAGGCGTTGTGGAATGGGATTTTCTGTCAGAGTTCAGAGTTTCCAAAGAGTAAATTTGAGATATACATAATCTGCATTATTATTATAATGCGATTCCTCAAGCTCATATATTCTAAAATGTTTTTTCATATTCTGTAATCAAACAAAGTGACACCTCTGATTTCAATGATCTCTTACGTCTTTTCAAATAGACTAACTTCAAATAGACTAACTGAAGTCAATAAACTTCCAAAAATAAAATTTCCCAATAATTTTTTTGTATAGTAGAAATCATTATTTCAATCAAGTTAAGAAGAAAGGATGAAAAAACAAATGCTGGTGGACGTTGGAAAAAAGAAAAGAATAAATAAATTCTATTTTTAGATATTCTCCCACTCCTTCCTCACCAGCTTACAATTCCAATGACTAACCCCTTTCACAGTAGTTCTGTTATTTTACAAGGTTCAACCGCATCCCTTCCTAAAGATGCCTCTTCTAATTCTGTAGCCTGCAGGAAATAATTCTTTGAGAAAGAAAGTTTACATTCTGATTTTCAATGAACATTATTTCTAATAAACCTGTTGCTCTCTCAGCAATTTATGACCTGTTGCTTGGGAAATAAAGCCAACTGCAATCCAACTGATTTTTATTGGATCATGAAAAAGCTTGTTGATTCACTCTCGTGCGGGGCAAAACTTTCCTTCTACACGAAAAAAAATGTTTCCAATAATGTAAAAATTTACATTAGGAAATAAAATACTAAACTATGGAATGCTCAAAATGTAAAACTTACATACCCTTGTATAAATAGATCCGATGGTACAAGAGCCTTAAAATAATAAAAGATAGCAATATTATAATGCTATTTGGAGAGTTATTTAGTAAAAAAGCCTCACTGACCCCTGGTGTCCTGGTAAAAAAATATATGTATATATATTTTTTGTAACGCCCACAAATATTAAAATAAAAAAATATGAAATATTGTGTTTTTACTTCCCCAAATAGATTGTCTTAATATATATTGACGTATAATAAATAAAATGGGCCCTAAGGCGAAATAAACATTATTTCAACATGACTTATGATTCCACTACATATAGCAGCTCAAGTCTATTATTTACCCATTTACACTGGTGGTTGTCAACTGTAACATTCTTGTGTAAGGTTCCACAGATTATAACGCCTTAAAGAGAAGTCCTTTCGTCCTACCCCTTCTATAACCGTGGCTTAATCTGTCTCTTTAAATGCCTATGCATAAGTAGAATGGATCTTACTTCTTTCACTTCAAATGGATTACGTATACAGGTTCATCTTGTATACACCTGACAACCTGTTAACCCAGCATCCCTGCCAAGCTTGATTGGGATGTGTATCCAGCTCAACATGGTAGTAACAACTTCCTAACAACAGCCAAGGGTGGAACGCCAATAATATCTCAGATGGATGGTTAGAGAAACAATTTAAGGTCTTAAAGGGAATTATACTTAAGCTCTCATAAACAAATATTGAAAAATTGGTCATCCAGTTAACCGATGCAGAAAAGCCAACGATTTCGTGAACGAAGGGTGCTCCAAACCACAACTATGGTCGCTGATGTGACGTGAAATGTTGCTTTGCCATCGGACTATGGCAGACTATCACCACAAACATATGTTGCATGAAAAAGAGAAGTCAAAGGCGGGGTTTCTATGAAGAAGTAAAATAAAGTAATGCTGGAATAAATAGTTCGAGACAATAAATACTAACACCCAAATGCGAAATGTTAGGCACAAAATCCACAGCATAAAAGACGCCCACCAAACAAGAAACTCAATTAATAAAATTATAAGAGAAGCGCAACAAAGTGATTACAGTTCCCCATAACTTGTTGAAAAAACCGCCAACAAATTCTCCCTTATCTCCCGTTCTTCCCACCTAAACAAATATTTTAACCCATCATTACTCAGTACTTTATAGTATTTTACAATAGGTCCTTCGTTCACTGAGAGCTTTTTATGTGTAATTTAATTTTAATTAATTACAGTTAAACAATATGACGTAAAGATGGGAGCATGAGAGCGTAGTATAATCCGAGTGTGACCTGATTGCCTTGGAGGGTATGATTACAGCCTTGCATGTCCAGCTTACGACGATAGCGAATGAAACATTAATAGGACGCTAAAAATTTGCTACTTGCTACAGCAAACCGTACGATACACGAGAAAAAAGTTTATAATGTTCGTAAATTTTAGTTTTAATAACATGATAGGAGTAAATAAGTCTCGACCTATTTGGAAATTATTCTTTTATCAAACTTATGGAGAAACTAAACTATCATTAAATACAGAATAAATACGTTTATATTATAATTTTATGCTTTTGATGTGCCTCAGCATAAATTTGAATTTAAGATTTAAAATATAATTACATACATATTTAATACTTAGTTTTGACCTGTTCTATATGTATGTTCCCTTAGAACATTTTAATAAACTAGTGAGTGCTTTATTTAACCTGTACCTTTTCAAGAATAACCGAAAAAGATAAGATGAAAATTATAATGATATATAAGTTGTAGATACTGAAAAAAAAATAATGTTATCAATAAAGCGATGATCTGTACCATTTAGTCATTTCGGAAGTAAACTAAAACGAACTTGTATAATTATAATAATATTATTTATTTCCATAAATTCTTTTTGGAACATTTATATTCTTAATATTGCTAAAATAAATTTTTAAAAACACACGCAAATAATATTCCAAATATTATTGGATGAAGATTACTTGCCAGTCAGCAGTTGGAAGCAAGGATTTAAGGATTATCATACCTTCTATTATCCGTCTTCATTTTTTTAGTAAAATGCTTTTTATTTTAGGTGTGGCTATCTTGTTTAGGAGTAGCCGTTTTTTTGGGGACGTTCTGTACACATACCAACGTTCATGGAAACTAGAAATCATTCAAGTCATAGAGGAAGGCAAAACTGAATATTTATACAGTCATATATTGTTATCTATTTTTTTACAAGAGGGCATACTAAGGAAGATATTAAGAACGTTGAACTGCTCCCTTTTCTTCCAGACCCGTCCAGGGTCAACCTGTGCTACCTAATCTCTTTTAACTTTCTATAAATTTTTTCTGTTTTACAAGGGCAAATTTTGCTTCCTTCATTACTGTCGCTTATAAAACTTTAGAAAAATGAGCATACTTTTTTTACATCGTGACTAACTCTTCAAATGCTTGTGACAGGATATTATTAATAAAGGGACCAATTTGAGAGATGATTAGCCGAGGTCTTCGCCGAATACATGTGTTCACTGTCACTGTCTGTATTCAACTCCATGTATTCGGCCAAGAAGATGGACAATGTCCGAAAGCGCTCGCCAACAGAAGATGGTTTGCAGAAACCAATGAAGACGGATAATAGAAGGTATGATAGTTCTATATTCATTGGTAGTGAAAATAACCTTTTAGATTATTTACCGATAAAAGTGATGAACCACGGAGAGCACAAAATTTTTCTACGTGCTTTCGCACCCCTAAAATAGATGCCGCCAAACCCTCTTCATGGATGTTAACTAGGCTGTTGATGTGGCGTCCTCCTCGTGTGCGCCGAGGCGCTCTAGCCATCACGCACTATAAAGGGCGGATGATGAGAGCCACTTGGAGGGAGGGCAGAGGTCCGGAAGGAGCCGATGGAGGGAACATGCACCAGGACCGGACGCCCAGTGGAATGATGATAGAGCACGGCTGATTTATTGGGATTCCAGGCGGGTGGGCCTCAACCTGATTCCTCACCTCTAGTTTTTGGGAAGGGAATCCTCACTGGGTATTGGTTCCTTGCACCTACTCATGGGTCCAAACTACTTATAATCAAAATAAAAAAAAAAAATAAAATAAAAAA
>KZ808005.1:206339-218193 GCA_000696205.2 Oncopeltus fasciatus
ATTTTTTTATTCTATTCCCTCTCATTAATTGTTTAAAATTTACGTGGGATAAAAAACCACAACCAAATAAAATATTTATATCATATAACTTAAACTTTAGACGAAATTCTATTGGATGACGATAAAGTCATCGACTCTGTAATGGACTTTCTGATAGAGAGCAGGCTATTAAATATTATCTAGATGCTTTTTTTTCCATTCTCTCTCGATTTTTTTTTCTTATAAATTTCATACTTTCCTAGTACAAAGTAATTACTATGTACATCCACATAACTATTCGCATTAACAATACATTACACCTCACCATGACTAAGTAATTCTTCTTCTTGAAAATATCTTCCCTCTTCTAATAATATCTCCCTGGCGTTATTGACCAAAGGTTGACACGCCATTAAAAAAAAAAAAAAAAAAAAAAAATATATATATATCACTGTAAAATTAATAACAATATGGCTGAAGGTAATAAGCTGGGGTCATGCATATGACCAACGGTGTCACCCCAAGCATTGTGAGACCATATATATCTGCTCGTCCAACTATAAGAAAGTGACTCAGCTCATGTATTCCGGGTCTAACTGGTGCACGCGATGTTCAGATGAAAAGAGGAACTGATGGCTAATAAATATTTCTTTTTGGAGATTGGAGTTGCTCGAACTTTATGAGGAAGGATTGGTCTGAATTCAGTATTGAAAAATTCAATAAATAAAAACTGATTTGTAAATAAGAAATTTATATTATTACCAACGTTTCGGTCTAAGTTTTGGGCCTTCTTCAGAACAAAAGTGGTGATGGAGAGATTCTCCTATTCTAGTTTAACTAAATCATGAGGACACTAAGTCACATCATAATTTAGTTGTCCTAGAGCAGAAAACTCTCCACCACCCTCATTGTTCTGAAGAAGGCCTGGAATTTTGGCCAAAACGTTGACAATAATAAAATCTTTTTTTTTTTTTTTAACTAGGTTCCTAATAATAAGAATATTTATTATTCCATTAAGAATCAAAAGGACAACAACAATTGTTTTATCTCTTCGAATTGAATAATTATTCGTTATTTAATATTGTATTCCATTTTATTAAATTGAGATTTATGTTAGCAGATTTTCCTTAAATTCGGAAGAGTGGAATATTGCTGAAGTGCTGAGGTTTAATATACAAACCCTTTTACCTACTGTCATCCAAATAAAATTCATTCTCATAATTACATTATATTATTTTTTTTAAATTGATTTTACAGAATCTAATAATTATTAATAATTATTTCGAGTACGCTATTACTCATTTTCAGGCTACAAGGAAATTTATATTTTATTTTATTGGCTGCCTTTTTTTTTATTAGCTCTTTTGAAGCTACACATCATAATGCATACAACTTTTTTAGAACAAGCCTTAAAATTTGTTTCTTTATTTGTCCCAATATTTGGCCAATCATTGTAATATTTTTATTTTATTCATTTCATAAATATTCCAATGCTTTAAATTTCAAATAAAAAGCAGGAAAATCGGAGACCCATTGTTAGGTATAGGACTCCAATTTTCCTGTTTTCGATTTAAAATTGAATGTATTCAAATATAAATGAAGTTTTCATTAGAATATTAATGTAGAATTCTTAATTTAAGCTCGACATTTACAATTGATGTTCCTAAAATTATTATTTCGTCAGAATACAGCCCATAGTTCCTCCCCAAAAATAATTTACATCAACAATAAACAAGGCAAATAAATTTAAGCTGAGTATTGACTTAAAGAACACCCTTTATAACAACGAATTTTTTTGTAAGGCAAAAAAATATTCACTTACATTTGTTAAATACGAATTATTAACTTCAAACTAAAATTTGCAATTTTATGCTGTTCGATGAACCTTTTTTTTTATTATTTAAACTCTACTGGGTCTTTAATGTCCTGAAAAGTTTTTTTTTTTTTTTTTTTTTTTTGGCACGATAGTCCCAAGAATTACTTCAGAGATCAAAAATATTTATTTAAATAATTAGTTTTAGATTACTTAAGTTCATATGGGACAATAAAGTCCGACAAAGGTTACTTATCATATTAATGGAAGCTATATTACTTGTAAGTGAGTATAAAGGAAATGCTCCTTTGATGTCATTTTAGGCTTTTCTAATCTTGCATTAGCCAAAAATTCATCAATATTTTAGTGAGCTACAAATTTAGGGCCATGCAGGATGGGGCTATCTACAGATCACCACTCCACTCTAAACATCCATAGTACTAAGCAGATCTTTGTTGCAGGGTAAAAAATTGCCTTGAACGTATTTGATTTATAATTTCCTCGTTCTGTATTAGCCAGACATTGATTATTATTTTAGCATGATAAAAATTATGTTAAACGAAATATACGCTTTCCATATTCTGATTATCCCATTGATTAATTAAGAGAAACAAAGTAGGCAGTTAGTGTTTTCCTCATTCTGCATTAATCAGCTATTGAATAATATTTAGAATGAATTACGGAAAAAAAAAATCGATTTTAATAGATTTCTCCAAGAATTATTCCACAGCATCTCATTACAACGAAATATTGTCTTCAGTTGTTGGTAAATTATATATAATTATAACCCGTTCAATAAAGAATTATATATCTGTTTACGCTCGAGCCTATACGATACACAAATCAGAAATACAAAATTTTAAGAAGTTTGCTATTAACAGCAGGTAAACTGAGCTATACATGTGTATAGCTAGAGAATATTAAAAAGATGAACAGACCGGCAGGTAAACTGAGCGTACAAGTGGAAAGCTTCAATCGAGAGAGAAGGGGTGGTTAAGTTTTGGGGTGAGTTGTTCATCTTTTCACGTAGTTCCTGAGAAAAGAACTAACTCCCATTTCCATAAGCGTTCTTTCCGCTTAAACTTCCTTACTGATTTCCACAGGTTTCCCAGAGGGGGAGGACGGGGGTGAATCATTTAGCTATCCACACTCAGTTTTTTAAACCTTCCATAGCTTAAATCGTTTTTTCCTGTCGTCCAAAGTGAAACTCATAAACTGAGAAGTAGCACGAGGAAGGAAGGGAACTGTTTCTAGCTAGAAAATAAAATATACTGTAAACTCTGATATTATCCCTAGCCCCAATCAACATGAACAAATGTAAAATCGTCCTGAACAGAACTGTGGAAATATACAAGAAATTGACGGGACTATTTGAAAGTTTGGGACGTTTCACGTATTTAGGCGAGGAAACCTGTGTGCTTGTGTTCAAGCAAGTAATGTGATAGTCCTCTTGACATACAAGGCTTGCTGCCAATCATTGCTGCGGCAGAATATCCACTGAATAAGAATCGAAGAAGGATTCGTCCGCCATCAGCTACGAGACTTAGTCACTGTACCAAAGATCTGGGGAACTGAAAACTTTAGAGAATGACGTGGAGATGGCCACCTCTAGAAGAGACAGAAGGAACCGTAAAACCAATGTTGTATGGGTTCATGAACCGGCTAAATCAAGCATTACCTCTTCAGAAAATGGAAGGGGACAGTTAAGGTGAGAACAAAGCAGCTGGAACTACGAAAACATATCATCTGAATATGCTATTTCATCAATATCAATTTAATATCAATATTAGAGCAAAGAATGAATTTAAGTAACCAAATTGTATATGACCATGTACAGCTGAGTTTGCTATCATGGGAATTCAATGAATAGCGTGACAATCTGTGTGTGTGTGTGTGTGTGTGTGTGTACAAACAAGATGATGAAGAATTTATAGGCGGAGGAATAGTTGGAGAAGGAATAAAAATATATTCTTATGATGAGCTACTATTCTGCTGTGTACAGATCCTTCTTTTTTGCAAACTATGATAAATGATTTTAGAAAGCACCAAAAAAATTTGTATTTAAAAAAAATATAATGTAAACTTAGGGCATTAGTGTTTGAGAATCCAGAAAATCTACCAAATATTTTAAAAATTATATTTAAACGGAAAATATACATAAACGCCAGTGTAGAAACTATCAATAAATAGGACCATAGTTGAAGAAAATTAAAAGAATAAAAAACGTTGAGCTAAATGTATTCGTCAAAACTGTATGAACGCAAGAGATAATATATGTAGCCGTTTAGAATTGAAAGCTTTTAATTCAAATATAACCCCCTTTTAGTTATTGAAATAAGAATATAAGAAATGGTTCACATTGACGGACCGTACAGAAACTAAATCCCAAATTCTGTTCATTGGGACGAATCTAAGGGAGTTAAATTAACAGTTCAAATTATAGAATATGTATCTCATCAAAGTGATTAAACTTATAATCTGAAGTTTTTCCTTCTTGACAAATCTGTAAATATTTACAGTTTTAGTACTAATGATGTTCGTTATATACAGATATAACAGTATTTACAACGTTCTAGTGAGCTTAGAATATTTGTTGAGAGAGTATCAAAAAAGCAAAATTTGAAATTTGTATTTCTTAAACTTAATTAAATACACTGTTGTGGTATAATTAGCAGTGATTTGTTTTGTTGACTTTTCATATTTTACGTATCATGATCTTAAAGCCTCGAATTTTGTGAGGGTTGTGAATTTTATTTTTCAGGCAGATTTATAATAGTTCATCGCTCAAGAAGGAAAACTAAAATATATATCTGGTTTGAGGTTAATAGATCACAAATAGTAAAGAAAGCAAATTGTAATTACGCCGAGTATGTTCGTGTTCTTGCAGCTCTTATCGGACGTTCTTAAAGAAAATACGTTTTTCATCAAGATTGGACATGTGTTGCGTGTCCTACAACATACGTACAGCTAATACCACCTGGTTTAGGGAATAAATCTTAACCTCATTACTATGCATTCCCAAAATAATGAAGTTGGGATTTATCAGTAAAGATCTGTGCATTCCTTCATTGGCAAAACCACTGGACTTGTCATGCAGTAAATATCTATGCTAAGAAGCCCATGTAAAAGTATTTGCGAAAACTAAGAGAATTCCTCCGTGTCGTTGTTAAAAACTGCTTATATTTGAACTTTTCTTCATGTTATCAACATTTAAATGTTTCTATATCACTTTCAAAAAATAAATCTAGGTTGAGTTTCCTTTTAAACTAAATATTACCCATCTTATAGGTAGAGTAGGAGAAAACATTTTTAAAAAAATCTATCGTGAGAAGAACCTCAAGTGTAAATAAATTCGCTGGAACACACAGAAGAGTGGTGGACTGAAACACCTCCCCGAGAGTCGAGTACATTTCAAAACAATTGTCGTATTAAATGAACGCAAGGGACACTCATCTACATCCGCCCAAGGTTAGGTCAATAATCCCATGGCATTGTTTCGGCTTTTATGTATTCTTTACCTGGTCGCCCACTTGATTGTGTCGTTGTCAAGCCCACTCCATCAGTCAGCCTCCCAGTCAGCTCAACCCCTGACAAACCAACCCTCTATCTCTTTATTATTTATCCCCCTTATCATGCCTGCATCATTAAAGCCAAAGCAACATGAAATTTTTCAGAAGTTTATCTCACGAATTTCACATAATCTTTCTAATGTGTTTGTTTCTTTATTTAAAGTCCTGAAATATTAAAATTAATCAAAATTTGATGTTTTACAAGTCACGAGATACACTCAGCATCAGAAATCAACCAGAAGAACGCTTTTTACACAGTAGTTAATTGTCTTATTTTATTATAAAGCATTATAAAAAATTACTTTCTGCATATATTAATTTCCATAAATTATTTCTCGAAACTTATAATAACGAAAATATTGAAAAAAATTTAAA
Source organism: Oncopeltus fasciatus (assembly GCA_000696205.2). Taxonomy (NCBI): domain Eukaryota; kingdom Metazoa; phylum Arthropoda; class Insecta; order Hemiptera; family Lygaeidae; genus Oncopeltus; species Oncopeltus fasciatus. The sequence continues at coordinate 212,076 of KZ808005.1, forward strand.
ATATTTTGCTAATGCAACCTATTAAGTATAGCTAGATTTGCGAAGATTTTAATAAAATTATAAAAGTGATCTGAATTAGAAAAATACATATTTAAGAAATTATCGGAATACGGCTAAAAATAAAAGAAAGTGGCCATATCTCAATACATTCACTAAGAGAGAAATATGCTAAGGTCTATAGAAAAAACCATTTAAAAGTTACAGCTTTTGTTGTTGTTGTTGTTGTTTGAGGTTTAGAGGCGCTCAACGACTATGGTTATCAGCGCCTGTTAATTTTAATTTATTTTTATTTTATTTTATTTTTTATTTGTTATTTATTTATTCTTTTTTTTTTTTTTTTTTTTTTCTTAATTTTATATTTTTTTTCTAAATAATCTCTATAGTAATCCTTATTTGCTAGAGATCAAATGGTCTCGTGTATGAGTAGCCCAAGCAAGAGTAGTCAGGGGACACGCCAACACGCCCAGGCCCCCGACCCGCCCCAGGACAGGCCGCGGCGCCCCCCCGGTCCCAGCTCTCCAGCGCTGCCTTAGGAGGCCCACATCTAGGTGGCTGGTTGTCTGGCCTGGGGTTGAGGGTGTGACTGGTGGTACAGCTTTTGTTTCTTACACATAACACTTGAGTGTTGTTTAGTGAGAAGAGATCAAGCGCATATAAAATAAAGTCCTCGAAGGGCAAGTTCAATCTGAATTTCAAATTTAATCCAAATCAGTTTATAATTTTACTACACTTATCAATGAATTAAAATTTCAGAGCCTTTTAGTGTTAAACTGAGTAGTCTTAAAGAAAAAGCACCTCATACCTTCTATTCTCCGTCTTCATTGGTTTCTGTACATCATCTCCCGTTGGCGAGCGCTTTCGGACACTGTCCATCTTCTGGCCGAATACATACGTTCACTGTCACGGTCCGTATTCAACTACTAATACTATAATAATAATATAATAATAACCCTTTAAAAAGCACCTGTTTGCGTGTTTCTTAATATCAATACAATCTAAGATAAACGTTGGGATGGGAAGAAAAAACTTAGAAAATAAACTAAAGATCAATGCCTTCATTGATATTGTAGAAACGTGTGTTACATGGCAAACAGTCACTTTACTTTATTTTCGGAATCTACGTGTCTTGAAAATCTTTCGAGAAAAATATTATAACGTCGATTATTCATGCCGTATGACACGTGGATTTTTTTTCTCTAGTAGAATGAACTTTTGAATTTAAGATTGAGCTGAAAAACCTCCTAATTTCATTAGAGAAAAAAGTGTAAGATGATGAAATTAAGGGTCAAATAATTAAAATGGCAGTAAAAGGAAATTTATCGACATGGCGTTTATGCACTTCTGTTGTATGTTAAATAAATTATGATTTTTTTATATTTAATACTGATATTAATTGTGGCATTTTATCTAGATAGCTAGCCTCGGTGGTGTAATGGCCAGCATACTTGCCCGGAAAGCAGGAGATCTGGGTTCGAGTCCCAACTGAGGTAGTGAGATTTATTTTATCTATTCCCTTGCACTTATTGTATAAAAAATTTTTATTGTGTTTACCTCAATAGTCTGACAAAATGTAATTTTTCATAAATTTTTAAACGTGCATTCATGAATAATAATAATTTGTAACAACATTATAAGCACTAAAAATTGGAAGTCGAAAACGGCTAAAAAATTTTTTTTGTTTATACCCGTACCCAAAATGTGCCAAACCTCTAACTTCATTTTTCAAAAGGTATTGTGTTGATTCTTATTACATTTCGCCTTTCATCAAGGAATTAAATATCTTTGTTCATATGCATTTTAGCTCGCGCGCTCATATGTGTGTGTGTTCTCGAAATACATAATTGTCATGTTAAACTCTATTATTTTAGAAAATAATGTATTGCGTATGGCCTATCGGATGTAAATGGTAAAAATAGCGTGATCAGCTAAAGTCGCCTAAATTCCCCTACATTTGATGTAGTTCGAACACAAAAGGTCTTTTAAATTCTCTAGTAAGCCCTCTTAAATAAGATGACTTCAATTAAATTACAAATTTCATTATTATCATAAAGAGTATGGGAAATTCATAAAATAGAAAGGATGGCGTGTTTAAATTTGTAAGTAGCCCTCGTCTTTAGCACTTCTTAGCCTATGGAATGAGGACAGAGTTAAATGGTGATTGGCTAGAAAAGGGGGTGGAGTTATTAGATGAAGAGGTAATGAAGAGAGAAGCAGTTATAGCGCCCACTCCAAGCTCAAGAACAAGAGACTTCTCTGCAAACGAAGTCGTTAGCCAGGTGGAGAACAAAGCCCTCACCTCCAAAGCCTTCCGACTTAATAAACTATATCCAAACTGGCTGGATCTAATTAGCTTTGTACTACAGCTTCCCTCAGACTAACAATAAAGCCGCTAGTACAGGCGCAGTCCAAACTTTGCAGGTTCCCCATGCTTCATTAAAGATGGACATGATTAGGAGTTAGGGACTAATTTGATTCCAAAAGCCGAGAAGGGCAATAATAGGAAATAGTGATTGCAGCTAAGGTTGGCCTGATCGGGTGGGGAGAGGGGAAAGCTCTAAGAAGTAAAAGTTGCTTTGAATGATTGTCCGACTATATCGTGCGACTATATTCAGGTGGCACTAAAATTCAGGTGGCGTTGGGAGAGAAGGAAGACCGCGAACGTCGGTAACAGAGGATAACATTTTCTCTGAGGGGAAAATGCTTGTGGAAGATGGCCAAGTGACATTCCAATAGATGAGGGAGACCTTACACCCTCAACTGGCTCCGTGAAATTCACCACCTTTGTTGCCGATGGGAGATAGAATTATTTAATTACGAACGATCTCAATATGTGAAATGCATCTAGATAGGTAATGAAACATGGCTGTATTATTATGATGTACAGATAAAGGCAAACAAAGTTTGGGTCTTTGATTATGGATATATCTGTAGCTATCAGACAATGTCTATATGTAAAGAATTACTTTTTTTTTTTAATTTGTATTGAGTCGAATTGACACTCAGAAGAGTCACCGCAAAGTAGTCCAACGAGCAGTCATAGCCTAAAGTCATAGTGTTCATAATATAACTACGATAAAACTCAAGAATGGACCCCTGGTATCTCTACTATGACTACGCTCCAACTCACATGTGACAGAGCCTGTACCGGTTGTTGTTGTCTGCTATTGGACTGAAACTTCTTGAGCACCCTCCTTACAGTTCAGAACTTGTTTTCTGCGACTTTGCACTGTTCCCGTATGTGAAAATGAAGCAGAAAGAAAGTTTTTTTTTTTTTTTTGGTGACGAGGACCTTCTAAAGGCTCGGGAAAACGAATTGCCTGACTTCCGAATAAAACTTAGTAAGAGCTGGTTGAAGGAATGGTTTCGACGAATATGAATTCGAATATTCGACGAATACGATAATTAAAGTAAGCGGAAATTACTTTGAGAAAATTAAATAAATAAAGCTGATTTGCAAACATTTGTAAAAAAAAATGGCCCCTACAACTTGGAAAATGTAACTCATTAAATGCATAGCAGGTCTTCAGCAATTCATGTAAAACATCAGGTTTTTGTGTACTGTTTTTAGTTGCATTCATATTGCAAAATTAATTAAATTAATTAAAAATTTATGAATAATAAACCTGTGTAAAAGAAAGTAAATTTCTTAGTATGCATCATTCAGTAACGTTAAGCACAAATTCTAATTGTCTACTATAGATTTATGTAACAGTATTCTATTCTACTGGTTCAGTTTTTAGCTTAACACGACTAGGTATTTTCCATGGGAATTAGATATATGTTTCTTGGAGGAAGGTTATGTGTTTCATGTGTGTGTATATAGCAGTGTAAAAACCCTCTTCATCCCTTTCCCATAAGAAAATGAGATCAATGTTGGCAAGGGGGTGATTTCTAGTCAATTAGAAGCTGTTATTGTTGTTGGGGTAGTGGGAGGACAGGAGCGGACTAATTAACCTCGCTCTCGGCTCAGGTATTAACGGCACCCTCCTCCCACCCCTTGTTATCATAGCACCCTTCAATTATCGCACTGAGGGCCTTTACCGCTTCTTAACCTTCTCAGATTACAGCCTTTAGAAGAAAGAATAACAAGGACAATTCACATTCTCTTCACATGATATAATTTTAAGTGGATTTTCAACATTATGTTTTGCTGGGAGTTTTGTCACGAAATTCAATAACAGCATTTTGTGAGATTATAATTATTATAAATAAAATAAACAGTATGTGCGTGAGAATAGGAGTTAGAATGAAAAATAGTACATTGAGATAGGTAGAAAGAGTTACAAAAAAGTGTTTGTCACGCAGTAACTGCGTAAAATAGGCAAATTCCAATAAACACAATTTTTTAAAATGTATACTTGTAGCGCCAGTGTAGCTCAAGGGATCCCTTCGGATCTACAATAGAGGCGCTGAGGGTTCGAATCCCGCCAAGGGCAACCTTTTATTTATTAGTAAAGCTTGTCCTGAGACATGGATGTTTAGAATGGGGTGGCAACCTGTAGATAGCCCTCCCTACATGACTCTAAGTGGTTGAATGGGAGGCTAACACTTAAATTTAAAAAAAAAAATATACAGATGTTTCTCTCGGATGTTTGGTATTCACCAAAATTGATACCAAAATTTTTTGTTGTTTTTTTAACGATAATTACATTTTTGCGGCGATGATATTGAATTAGCGGCCTCTGATCGCTATTGAGATATACTACTTTCCCATAATTCCTAGTAATTCATAACTATAGCCTTTAAGCCGATTTACTTCAAGAAAATCAAGCATGACAAGTATTTTGTTTTTGTATTAGTTTTTTTTTAAACATTTCAATTCTTTACCAAACTTCCATGAATTTTTGAGACAGGTCCAAAGTATGATAAGAAACAAGACTTATATGTATCTGTGGAGTACATATTAGCGAATCGCTTGCAGACACAAGACATACACAAATATATATGTGTGTGTTTTAAGAACAGATTCACTAATTTTATAATCCTAATTTTTGAAATAATAACACCAACTATCAATGAGAATAAAATACTTGAAAAATATTGGTATTTTTTACAGCACTGTGGGACAGAATAGTTTTTTTACAAGTGTACACCTAGCTCTAAGGGGGTTAAAAATTCAAACCCTTTTGGTTTAAAAATTAGTATTTTATTTCTTTAAATACCAAGACCGTATCCCCGACCAGTCCTTCCTCCCTCACAATTATCAATGCCCTAATTTTACCTTTTAGTGTACGTAATACTTGGTATACTTGTGCAATGATCTTCCTTTTATATATCTAAACACACCTTTATTTTTAGCACGAAGCTTATAAAGTTCGGCTATCTCCGCAGTTATGTCTTCTTTTTTTTTTTTTTTGGTAATAGAGGGAGGATCTAAAGGTTGCTATACCATTCTAAACATCCATGGCTCAGTAAAAGCTATTATTTATCGATTAGAACTTGTCATGGACGGGAGGCGGATCCGCACCGCCAGGGCGGCCAATGAGACCCAAACGGATCCCATGAGCTACCCCGGCGCCCCTTATAAGTATTTAATAATAACATTTTCGTGGCTCGGGCACTGAGTTGTGAACAGGGCAAATTGAGTCGTGAACTGTTTCTTTTGCGCACAGAGAAAAACATTCCTGGGCACACTTGTCATCTGACAGACCCTTCGCGTGAGTACTTGCGATACGTAAACTCCCGATAACGTGCGCCAGGCCCTTGCGTGCTCTGTACACACATGCTATTGATATTCACCAGCAAAACTTTTTCTCTATATTCTTATAGTATACATAGACTGCATAGTCACAGTGCTTTGGGACGAATTCTTTACAGTGGCATTCTTCTGTGGAGGGTGCATTTTTCTTATGGAAGGGACAGTAGCAGCAATCGAAACTGATTCTTGACTCGGATATGATTGGAATTTTTCATGCATGTCTTTTGAATTATTGTGTAAAAATGTAAAATATTCTTCAATCAAATTCATTTAAGCATTAATTACATTGTTCTTCCCACTCATGCTAAAGTATTTTAGTTGTCATTTATTTTTACAAAAACTTTTTAATTTTTATAGTCTTTTTATGTCTGGATGTAATGGTTAAGTTATGCAAAGCATGAATCCCCCCCCCCCCCCCCC
>KZ808005.1:237135-252479 GCA_000696205.2 Oncopeltus fasciatus
TCGTAAAAATCCCCTTGGGAAATCATTTATATATTTTAGGATCTACCTTGACCGAATCCCAACAAAAAACTTCTAATAATAATATATACGGCAAAAAAAAAAACTCGCCAGATAGGGTTCATTGTTTAACTAAAAAAAAAAAAGAAGACAAATAATGTTGAATCATAAAAGACGCTTGTTTTGTACATGTACACAAACTCAAGCGACCAGACCAGTGTTTTTTTTAGAGAGCCAAAAAAACAAAACAAATTTTCCAATTTCCGTGATAGACACATAGAGATAGACATATGAAATCAAGGAATGTACTTATAATAGTAGAAGAATTGAAAAAGTTCGTATTTCATATTTATGTGAATAGCAATTGTAAAAAACATCCGTCTTTATATTTCACCTTAACTAGTTGTCTATTCAGATAGTGGTTAGCAACTAAAATATAGAAAATTTTATCAATTCTTCCAAAATTGTGTAATCTAGGGAATTCCATTTTGATAACGAGTTTCAGCTAGACCTCTACTTCTTCTAACTGAATAATTTTTAAAAGAAAATAATGAGATATCTTTAAAATCAATTTATTATTGAGTAGACACTGGACTTTACTTTAATAAAGAAAAAAATAAATGGAAGCTTCGACTTTATTTTGCTGATATTTCGGACTTCGAAAGGTTAAAAAAACACTGCTTATTTTCTTAGGAGGTTCCACACGTCTATAATACTTTTCTATAGTTATAAAAAAAAGTTAAAAATCAAATTTTTTTAATAATGAACCGATTATGAAGTAGCAGTATTATTAGCCAATTGAGAATTATTATTGAACCTATTCAATCGCGTCACTGATCAACTGTTAATATTTTATGAAGTTAAAAATGTCAGAAATCAGAGAACATCGTAAAATTTATTTTTAAAATCCCAGGATCAATATTCACAAAACACAAGTTTTTTTCTTTCTGATTTCCCAGCCTTAATGGAGGGCCATTATTCATTGAAAGGAAAAAAAAAAATTTTTATTGGTCAGTACAGTGTACTTACCCCATATCTTTCCTATTGTGCAGTTTATAAATATGACCTGTTGTAAGAATGATTGTTTTCTTGTTCCTTGTAGATTTCACAAAATTAAAATTTATTGGAGAAGTTTATGACCTTATCCATAAATATGTAAATTTAAGTTGTATATTTTATTTTTGTCAACAAAGAACACCCTAATTTCGAAGGAAATTGTATTATCATATTCTGAATATCTGTTGAAAAAAGACATTGAGTTATTTGGTCGCAGGTCGAAAATTGAAGCCTTATTGGTAAATAATTTATTTTTTGTCCTATTGTATTTCCTCAGTCATGGAAATGTGAACTTAGGGACAGGACGTTCTCTCTCATCTTCATGATAGCCCTGAAGATGGCTTACAATGTAAGCCGAAACGTTGGCAGATAATCCTTCATTAAAAAAAATACATTTTTTTATTTGTGTTTTTTGGATCTACCTCGACCGAACCCCAACTAAAATCATCTTAGAATAATATCTACGGTCAACAAACTCTCTCTTTGAATTTATTTTTTGTTTTCTCACAAATATTTTTATGTCTCACAAAGCTTTTCGGCTAACGCCTTCAATAGTTGCTAGGTGAGAATTGAGACTACTGTTTCACAGTCCACTTTGATATATGCAGCACATAACTTCATTTAAAAACAATAACAACTATTATTGTTTGAATGAAGTGATGTTGATTATAATCAACAGCCTTGAGCCAACACATGTCTACTGTCTCTCGTGATGATCTCATGAATTTAAAGTTGTATGTGATATTTTCTGCAGTACAAAAATAATTGTATTTAACAACTGTCAATGTTTAAGCTCTAATAAAATAAAACTTTAGCTATCATCAGGGCTATAAAAAGAAAAACAACTTATAAAAACGCTATTCAACAAGTCTGTGAAATTAGCTCGCCATCTCTTTTTGACCGAGAGGGTCGACCTAATACAAGTAACGTAGTTGAACAATTTTTTTTATTGGATTGAGATCTTTTAAACTGGTGCATAACTAGTTTACGTTTAAGCTACAATTAGTGCGAAATACAATTCGAAGGGGACTTCTAAGAAGAGAGACAGATAGAGAGGGTGTGTGTGTGTGTGTGTGTGTGTGTGTGTGTGTGTGTGTGAGAGAGTGAGAGAGAGAGAGTGAGAGAGTGATGAATGGTGCTACAAGATGTGTATGAACACCTTTATGTCATAGTGCGCCACTTTTTTGGTCAGGATTGCACTTAGATGCCTAGAAAGTCTAACAAAAAGTTCTGATTTTCACCATAGAAAACAAAATTTGTTTACTCCCAATTGTTGTTATGTCTGCAAACATCGTATGACTCATTGGTAATTTTGATAGAAACAAGTCAGCCATATGAGTGACTAACACACTCACTATTTATAAGGCTTTACTGAGATCTATTTGGACGTATGCAGTTGAATTATGTGAAACTTCCAAAGCATCCAACATCCAAATAATCCAGTCCTTCTAATCGAAATCCCCAGTAGCATGGTTGATTAACTCTATTACTTCGCAAACTCTAAACTCCCCAATGACTTTAAAATCCGTTCTGTTAAATATGTCATCACAACCCGTCTAAAGAAATTCCACTCTGACCTTCCATGCATTTCAATCCTTCAGCCCAAAAACCTATCCAGTATTCTGATAATCTACCATGTTGCCTGAATAGGAAATGGCCGCGTGACCTCCTTATCACCAACTCTTCATAAAAATAATATGAAAGAAAAATGTTAATATTGTAAATGGTGGTGTAGGAGAGCTTCTTCATCATAAGGAATAGACGCAGATAGTACTATTTAATTTTTTTTAATGCTTTTATTATCATAATATACTGTTTATTTACTTTCTTTTTTTTTTTTTTTTAAAGTTTAGGGTGTAATGTATTTAGAGATTTTGAATCAAGATTAAACCAAACCGGCAGAATTTTACTCCGCAATGTTGGAGTTTTGCCACTCGATCTTAAAGCTTTACTATCCGATTGGAACTCGTTTTTCGTCTTTCGAAGAAGGAATTTGGTATTTACCACTGCGTCAGAATAAAATCATTGATTACACAAACGAGTTTGAAAATGAAATAAATTTCTATTTTTTAATTTCAATGTAACAAAATTGTTGTATTTCCCTCAGAGTTTCTTGAAAAATGCCTTCATGGACCTCTCTCTCTTTTTTTAGTTTAATTACATATTTTAACTAAATTTGTTAGCTCATTTTTATTATGCAAAAGAGGATTAATTAATCATTGTTTTAATTTCAGTGTGCGTAATATGGGCAAAGGTCTACTCGAAGTACTGCGCAAAGCTCAGAATGGATCTATTTGGACCATCGAAAATGATAGGCCCCTGAAGATGACAGTTATCAAGTAATAATAAATCTTAAACTAATATTTATTGGTCATTAGAGATAATAAAATGTATAGATAATCCATTTAATAATTATAAAGAAATGTGAAATGATGTTTTTTTTAAATAATTATAATGACTATTATGTGATTTTAATTTGTATGTGAATTGTTGATTTTAATGATAGTAAATGACTAATTAAGTCATATACATTTTTTTTTATTGTAAAAGTGTACACACATATATTTTTCATGTTTTTCAGTATACCGACATTANACTATGAGAGCACATTGCAAGATGCACGCTGTGCAGGATGTAATTTTTAAAATAAATAAATAAAAATATTTTAAAAATACAGAAAAATAAGAAAGAACTTAGCGTGTACTTAACTTGATGGATAAGCTGCCCAATGGCAGAACTCCTTAATCTCTATTTACAATACACAGGTTGTGTTTTTGTTTTTTTTCTTTTCATACTATTTCTTTTTTTTTTCTTTTCTTTTCTTTTTTTTTTCTTATGAAGTGTTGGAAATGAGATGGTCGCGGGGCCATTTCCTATTCAGGCGACGTGGTGAACTATCAGGATGGGTAATACTGGATAGAGTTTGGGCTAAAGGATTGGGATGCATGGAAAGGTTAGAGTGGAATTTATCAAAACGGGTTGATATGACGTCTTTAACTGAAGGGATTTTAAGGTCATTGTGGAGTAAGGAGTTCGCGACGTAATAGGGTGCATCAACTATGATCCTGAGGATTTTGGATTGAACATTGAATTATTATACTATATTATTATTTTGAAAAAATTACACATTTCAAAATTTCAATTTTTTGTTTTTATCCAGTAAAATTTAAATTTAAATTATTATCATTATTTATTATACCCTAGCACTAAATTAAAATTAGTGAACTATTTCAGACCACAAGTCAAGTATTCTTTAAGCTTTGCTATTTTCAATAGTTGGTTAGTTAACATTTTGTAATGAACCTTTTCAGGAAAACAATGAAAGGCGTGTAACTAGTAGAGCAATGGCTCTATAATAAATTACACTTAAAAATAGTTTGAAGTTGACTTAGAGCCAGAAATCTTTCACATATTTTAATTTATTGTAATAAAACGTTTTGTTTACTTTATATTTATCGTTTTAGAGCAGCATATGGTTTAGTCGTTAATACCACGACTAAACACTATGCGAGCACGGCTAATCATGACGATTAAAAGACAAGCATAAATATGAAATGTCGTCAATTATCCAATATTGATAGTGTAATAGACCAATTGAGAAGACAAAAATGGGTTTATTTCCGCATTTACAAAACTTGGATAATTTATTTAACTATTTAAAAAATAAAGTATAAATACTTATATATATGTAAAGTTTTTTCCGGGTAGGACCGTGTAAAGTTTTTGATGGTTGCCGAGCTTTCGCACATCCTGTGATGGCTTCTTCAGGGCTGAATAGAGAATGAGAAAAAATTTCCTTTTTCAAGGATCAAAAACTTTACACGGTCCAACCCGGAAAAAACTTTACATACATCTGATGACTGTGGAAGCCTACGTGAACATACTTATATATACTTAAAAAATAGATACCTAAGTACAATGATAATATTTTATAACTACTATGGATACTATGCTGTCATGGAGGATATGTGACCACTTCATTCTAATAATAAATGACACTGGGATTTACTTTTCGGCCTGCCTTGGGAGTTTCAGGTGGAAGCTAGAACGACCCCTACGCTGTAGGTATTCAGCTTTCTCCCATTATTATCTTTGGGGGCGAGTTTGTCCCTCACTTTCGTTTGTGACTTAGAGTACAACTGTGTAGGCAGGGCATGGTTAAAACAAGATAAGACTTGTCGAGAAGTAGAATAGCCGGTGAGAAGGATGGTGCGGTCTGCCCCGTCCTGGTTTGGGGTTGAAAAAGGAGGGAGGCGGCGATAGGGGCGGGAGGGGTGGGGTGGGGGAATGGCCCCCGGATAGCAGGCATATCCTCTCCACATTCCTTCACTAATACCAACGTCCCAACGGTCGGATTTAATTCCAGTCCTACCCCCTTCCACAGCCCCCCGCCAATAATTAACTCTCTACCCCTGCTCTCGCTGGCCCTTCTTAGGCCTTCCTCCACCCCTTTAATATTATTATTAAGTTCCGCCTGAGGGTTTTGTACCGCGCTGGCCTTTGTCCACTCGTACTTGTGTTGGCGGTCACGCGATCCGGATTCCACGCGGTCTTCCCAAACAACCGAATTCTAAAAGCTCTCTTCTTCGCCATCACTCCTAAAGGAGCTCTCAACTGATATCTATACAACCTTCGCTTATACTTCTAACATGATAATTTAGAATTATATAAATTTCAGATATATTAATTATTTATATTGTGTACAATTTAATGACTTTAAAATAAATTGTTTATCTACACAACTGATTTGCAACTCATTAAATTCCAATATATTTATTTAGATGACATAAGTCAGGAAGGGGATGCGCAATTATTTATTCAAGTTATTTCCCAAACTCTAGCCTATATCTGCAGTTTCTTGGAGAAACATTGGATAAGTGAATAATAATATGGGAAAAACTTATCAAAATAGGTAATTTGATTGTCTCTATAAATGTATATAGTATTAAATTGTTTATATAATGACATTTAAAATAATAAACTTGGGCATTTTCATGCACTAGGAGTGCTGAAAGCTTATTTGTAAGCGTGCATGCCTGGAATAGCAAAAATCAGGAGTTCATATCTCTGGCGTTTTTCCTTAAATATTGAGCTCAAAATTATTCAGCACTGCGAGATGTACGTAGCAGATAGAGGAGGGCGTAATAACCCCACCGTTGATCGTACTAAAACCTGATACTATTCTTGCACGAAGCGGACTACACTTGCAGGGGGCTCGAATACTCCCATTGAGGGGGGTAACTTCCGTATTTTCGGAGCGCCAAGGAATGACTCGAAGACTACGCAAGTCAACCCGCCCAAGAGATACATAGCAACCCTAAAGAAATCACAGTTCCTCTCATCAAAGTGGCTTATAGAATGAATGCATAGGAACACATGAATTAGAGATGTATATGAAAACTTCAGATGAAGATTTCTGAGATCCAATCAAGCGCCTACAGTCGAAGATACTTTCGATCTATAAAGCTCACCAAAAAACTACAAATACCATTATTGAACACTTCGTCAGTGATTTGACGAAATACTAGCTTGAGAACCATTCAGGGCAAATTAAAAATAGTTCTTTATTCTCTTAAATGGCAGAACAGTAGTTCTAAAAAAAATTATTATTTATTGTTAATTTATTCAAAACGTAAACGAAAAAAGACAACCTTATAATTGAGGTAGTTTTCAAACCATGAAACCAAGTTTTCATATGTCTAATTCATTTGAGAAAAATGTAGCATCTTTAATCATTAAATAATTATTTTAAAGTAAGTTATTTGGTTAGTTTCGTAAAATAATATATTTTTTCATTTAAAGCCATATTCTGCTATTTGTAACTGGAATGTCATCTTCGGCCAGCAATGATTTATCTTTTGTTATTTTAATCTGAAGTTAGTGAAAATATTTCATTATATTTGATTAAATTGTACCTGACCAAGTCACAGTATTCTGTCTGATAACAATAGTTTAAAATTTACTTTAATTTTATTAAAACTACAATAAATTCCTTCTCCGAATAACAGATTCGTCATGACAATATAGCGAGAACATTTTTTCATAATAGCTTCATTTATACAGCTTTAAGTATTGGGTTAGCTAATAAAACTTGTGAAAGGTTTTAAATGCACTCCCAGTCAGAAGGCTTGTAAGAGAAAGGGAGTTTCACGTGAAGTCTGACGAATGAAGGACTCCCAGCAGAGTGCCATTGGCAGGCGAGGACCGCTCACTTCTCGCATAACTCCGCTCTTCCCGACAGCTGGGGGATCGTCACATCTCGCACTCGATAAACAACTCAGAGGGGTGGTATTATTAAATTCGGCATGTCAGAAACTGCCCCAGGCACCCCTTGCACCGGCCCGAGCCACGTCATTCGGGTAGGGGGTGTTCTTTTTTCTTTTTTTTTTTTTTTGAATGGTTCTCTTTTGAGGGCACAGCTCCTTACAGAACAGTGCAAGGGTTGAGATCAAGCGGACTGGAATGTCGTCATCCCACGACAGAAGAACTTTTTTATTTTATTTATTTTGCCACAGAAGATTCATATATATATATTTATATATGTAGTCTATTTTATAACCTATGGCTACATTAGTACAAACTTAACAATAAATATCCAAAAAGTACACATTCAAAAAATTTAAATTCATCACACAAGGGGCTGCGAAGAGCTATGTTCTACCTTGATCGAACCCCAACACAAAAAACCAAATTTATATTCTTCCTTGTTCTTTAAGTAGTGGAAAAAACTTGTGTTGCATAAAACTGATATTCTCTATAGTTTATACTCAATAGTAATTTTACGAAAAACGCTTCTTAAGGTAGAGATTTACAAATGTAACTAAGATTGCTGAGCACTCCCCCACTAGGGCGAAGCTTTGTGTTGTTTTTTTTCTCTTCATGCTCATCTTCTACAATGAAAGATGGGAAATCCTCTTAGATTGCAAAGCTCCTGCACCTGTCGACTTGTTTCTCGACTTCAGCAGGAATCCTGCTGTTCTGAAAGATGCTGTACTNAAAAAAAAAAAAAAAAAAAAAAAAAAAAAAAAAAAAAAAAAAAAAAAAAAAAAACTTAAGAGAGATACTGTCTAACATGGCTTAGTAGAAGGTTAACATAGTAGCATAGTAAGTTTAAAAAAAAAATTTGAAATATTTAAAATTAAAAAAAAACGTATGAAAATGAATTAATTGATCATATGAAGGGAGTTAAGCGTCATTTATCCCCCATTAATGATTTAGTATTAAAGTTATACGAATCCATCCATATAAGTGACTTTATATATTAATATTACTCACAAAATAATCTCACATTCCTAGAGTTCTTGAATGAATTACATTCGAAATTTAAACTTTTACTAAACAATTTTTCACTATAAAAACTTTCGTTTAATAAATGACAAATAAAACTGTCACTTATTTGATTTATAATTATTTTTTATGAGATATGAATTTAAAAATCTTATTAAATTTAAAGCTAAGTCCACCTATAAATTCTGTAATATATGTGTTTATGTGTACGTTTGTCAAAAGGCCAGTTTTCAGTTGTAACGAAATTTGGAAATTAAGCATGCCACTTTTAAAGACAAAAGGAAAAGCTGGGTTCACTAATGGCTTAAATCAATCGAGGTGGATAAATAATCAAAACCTATGTTTTAATATCATGGTTTTTATTAATGCTTAAAAAAAAAAGAAAAGATAAAACATTATAGGTGTAGAGTTTATTCTCATTTATATCTACCCCAATGAAAGACGGGAAATATGCTAAGTTTGCGCAACTCCTATTGTATTTTAGTGCTGTTAGGAAATGAAATAATTAATGAGATTTATTTGACTAGAAAAGTTCAAATAAAAATATTCATCAAGTACGATACTGAGGGATTCGCTTTCTTTAGACTGGTGCTTAGTTTTTTTTTAAGTTTTATTGTATTATTTTAATCTTTGTTTTATGCTTTTCATTGTTTGTCCTTGTAAGCCCTATGATCCACACATATATTTAAACTATGATATGTATGTCACACTTCTACAGATTTATTTAAGAGAAAATCTGATATTCTCATTTTTTAAATAAATTAAGGTCTGTCTTAATTATTTACAGTTCGTTCACTGGCTTTTCTTTGACCTTCATTGCTTTTATGACAACCATTTAAATTAAATTAAAATCTTCAATGTATTTTAATATGTATTATGCATGTATATATATAGTTTCACGATTAATATTTGCTATTGATGATGGTTGTTACTTATGTGATGGAAACTGTACTTATTCCTCACCCAGATAAATGACCTTCCGACAGCTCTAAAATAAACTAAATATTGAAAAATTGTTAAATGTGGAAAGCTTCGGCAACAGAAAACCGATTAATAAGAAAGTATATATTTTATTTTTCTAATTTTTTAAAATATTGTTTTATTTTATCTCCTTTTCAATTATTTAATTAACGGCCCTGACTATATTTTTTACAAAATGTCGTAAAATAAATAATGATTTTGACTTTTAAGTGAAGATTAATTTTAATATACAGTAAAATAAAGTAATTTTATACTCCATGACGGTGTGAAATACTCTTTAAAACTTTTTATAACTCTAGCTATTCTGTCTGAATGTTTCAAATGCAGCATTATTTTCTCAGTATTATATTTTTATTTTATTGAGAAAAATTAAGTTTTCAGAAGACGTAAAGATAGAAAGGATTTTTATGTATTTAACTTATTATTCAAAATGTATAAAATAGTATTTCCTTCAGATGTCGATTCTGTATTTAAATTTTATCATTTTTGCCCTACATCTATATTTGCCAATGCCTATTCTTCATTTTATTTTTTAAATTAATTTTAAAGTTAAAGATACAAACTCGGATTTAAATGAAAGATACGAATAAGCATATTTTCCAAAAGATGAAACACTAAAAAGAACGGGCCAGATAGAATATTTTGAATAAAAACACAAAGTAACGAAAATATCAAAGAAAATATATTAGAGATGAATTTTCGCTTCGTGAAATCCGTCTCTGTCCAATTTTGCCAAGTCTGAGATTTGTGCTCAATAAATAGTGGTTATTGCACTATTTATTGAGCACAAATCTCAGACTGCTTGACACACATGCACATTTATGCAGAAGTAGCGTAATGACTGCATTTTCACAGCTGAGGGCCAGTCCTCATCTTAAACATATACATAATTCAGGCAACTTTAAATGAGCTGGCAAGATATGTTTATTCTTACTGACAAAAACAATGGGCTTGGGAAATATATGCTTTGTTTCAATAAATTGACCGCTTTTATTAATTAATTATTGATTTAACACTTGACTTTTCCCCTGTTTATAAGGCTTTAGTAGTAGGGCTTCCCGACCCCACATCACCAATACAAATTGATACTTCATTAGCATATTCAAATAATATTGTTTTACATGTCTATCAGAAATCTTCATTAATTTTATATTTCCACGTATTTATTAGTTTATTTTTAATTAATGGCTATTGATTATATTGTCTTCTCATTTCAGCTATATATAAAATAATGTAGGCTTCACCGGTCACCAGAAATATTAATAAATACTTCTTTCAGGCTTGACAATATAAAAAATTTGTTTCTTGCCGAGCTTTCGCACATCATGTGATGGCTTCTTCAGGTCAAAATAGAGAATCTTCCATTTTCCAGCTGGTCATTCCCCATTTAGTTGTTAATATGGAAACCAACGCATGATGTGCCAAAGCTTGGCATGATGAAACTTTACAACATTGTCAAGTTCGGAAGAAGTATTTATGAATATTCCTGGAGACCGAGGAAGCTTACGTGAACATAAAATAAATCATTATTTCACCCCAGCTACCCGGTATACCAAAATACTCCAATTTTCCTTGTCTATTGGTTACATTTGAGATTATTCACGTTTCCCCTCTCCAACTCATTACTTTAAAAAAAAAGTACAATAATATGAAAGCTCGTCAGAAATTATTTAATTAATACATGTTTCAGTTAATTTTAATTGAAAATGCTTTTAAATTCAATTAATTTATATTTAAGAGACTAATAAGTTTGTTTTATTTTTCTCCAAAAACCTCAACCACTTAGGGTCATGGATAAAGGGGCTATCTACAGGTGGCCATCCCATTCTAAATACCCATGGCACAGACAAGCTTTTATTTGTCGATAAAAGCCTGTTCAGGGCAGGATTTGAACACACAGCGCCGGACCCCCGGAGCTACTCTGGTGTCCCCTAATAAGGTTTTAAATGACTATCAAAGTCGGCAATATGAAAACGATCATTGTTTAGTAATAATAATGCACTATGTGAAATTCACAAACCAAACGTAATACACATTGTGCACACATATGCCCTGCGCCAATATGACACATAGATGTGTGTTGGCGAGGAGAAAACAGACTAGGCAGCTGAAGGGATTTTTTAGGCCTCGTAAGATTGATCGGGGTGATTTTATCTAGCCCGCTCGACCCCATAGGCCCTACGGATTACAGGGTGTGCCCAGTCAAGACCCTCACTGTTTAGTGGCTCTCCTCTCCCTAAACAGTGCGTCGCTTTTCTCTCAACTCAACCAGAAGTGGAATAGTTCGGTCTGTGATAAATGAAGAGAAAAAGTCACAGAAAACCGATATTGATAAGTTAACCTCCTTTTTGATCTCACTAAGCATATTTAAACTAATTAGACTTTTGACTTCATATCTTGTTTTGGGATGCCAAGATATTTCTTCTTCACCAGCCCATTGACTAGTACATTTTTCTTTATGTTAAAAAGCCCAAAAATCTAGATGAACTTAGTTTTGTACTTTTTATTTCATTCAATCCGCAAATAGTACACAAAACACCAGAAATCATACTGTCATTTGTTTAGTCTTGAACTAATTGTAATTATAAAAGTTTTAATAAAATTACCAGAAAGATATGAATGTAAAAATAAATGTCTTTTTTTCTCTAAACATATGTCTTTTCTACCAAGAAAATTTTTGTTCACGTGAGCTTGTACGGTCTCCAGAAATATTCGTACATACTTCTTCCCGATTTGATGTAGAAAAGTTAACTTTTGCGTGAATATTACACTGAAAGTTCTATAACTCAATGAATGATATTGAAAAAATAACGTATTTAAAAAAATTAAAAAAATGTAAGAATATGATACATATTATATCAAATTTTATGTATAAAAGNATAAAGCTTTAAAATATATAACAATATAATATAATAAAAAATAATTGGAAGAATCTGACGTCACCTAGTCTGAGAAGAGGTGACGTCACTATCAACTTGTACTTCCGGACCTTAGAAAGTAACCAGCTAAGGAGTTTATAATGTGATTAATTATAAAAAGCGTGATAAAACTTGTGACTGACACTCAATAGGTAGCTGATTTGCTGCATTCGCCCTAAACAAGTCGCTGAGATGAAAATGAACTTTGGCTTCACAATTATACTGATTAGCGTTCACTTTCCCGGGCAAGGAGTCCAGATACGACATTACTTCTTATTGCCTAAAGAAAGGTTTGGAGGGAAATTAGAGAGTTCATCAAGGCAAGATGGTGCTATATCATTAAGTGAATCGATTGCAGAATTATCCCTGAAGTAGAAAAATAGCAGAAGAATGAGATTTTTCTGAACTCTAAATTGTGATCTTAAGAAAATTGTAATCTTTATTATTTACTAGAACGAAAAGTCTAACATGCATTAAAATAATTATATTCAATTATTTATAATTATATAAATTATTCTTTTAATTTCTTCATCATAGTATAAGATACTGACCCCTAATTTTTGTCTAAAAACTGAAAAATGTAATAAAAACATTTTGAGCTAATAGTATATCTTACTATTTTATTTCGTGACTGATAATTTTTATTTTAAACTTTTTCTTCATTTTGATAATAGTTTATTGTTTTTTAGGACCATGTCATGGAGATGAACTAATCAGTCTATTCAATTGGACAAATTCTTATCCTAATAAACGAGTGAAGGAAGAAGATCGTGCAGTATCAATTCGACTTGTGAAACTCTGGACTAATTTTGCAAAACATCAGTGAGTCATTAAAAAGTTACAAATTCATATTTTTTCCCACCAACAAAATTTATCAGTTGTTGTTGTAGTCAAATTTTTCCAATTTTCTTTAGAAACCGCTTACTGAAATGTATGGTGACCAAGTAGTTGATGAGATATTATTTTAAATTTTAATTTGAAAACAAACTTTGGTTCTAACGATCGGTTCTATTACTTCACCTTTCTTCTCTCAGGATGTACATAATTATATGGGAAACCCAGATTACCGAACACCCAGGGGGAGGACACCCAAGGAATATGACGAAATAAAAAATACATTTTTTCTCTCTCCGTCCGTGTGTGGCGCAAATTTCCGACCGGAAATGCCTGATCCAGAATATTTCTCCACAGGGAATGAATTAAACGTAACCCCCAGAGACTGGCGGAAATCTGACATCCCAAGGCCCCTGGGTTTCACCCGCTACGCCTGTCATTTGTGTGGGATAATCAGTTGGGCCCTTTCCATTGCATCACCACGTCCATCAGATTATTAACGGCAGAATGGTTTCAACAAAGCCAAGCATTCATCGCTATTTATGTAAACTATGGGCTGTAGTAATTTCATATCTTCCCGCAGCTAGAAGACAACAGAATTTTTTTATTCCGGCGATAAAGAAAATATAAAAAAACTCATGTCAGCTGCTGAGTCCATTTTCAAATTCGCTATTTTGTAGTTGGCCGTACATGTTGTAAATTAGAATAAAATAATTTTACAAGAGGATTTTTGTGCGACCTATTTTTTTTTGCCTCCTGTACATTAAGTCATTAGGAAAAAAATGATTGGTCAAATAATTAAATTTTATTCAATGATAATATAGAAGCTTAGGGTTTTGAATGATTAGAGGGTTATAATTATGGGGCAACTTGGGGAAAACTTTGAAAAATAAATAAATATGGCACAAAAGTAAATTTATTGTACATATTATATAAAATTATAAGCATGATAAAATGTGGAATGTATTTATCCATTATGGAGTGTTTTTTTATTAATATTGTATATTGTAAAAAATGATGTAAAACATAGCAGGTGTTTTAGTGCCTACACAGATGGCTAGACCATCGTTTTAGTTGTCGATGACGAGTAGAATAAGTATAGCTACATAATGATTATTGTATTGATAGCATTATTCTGAGCATTATTATCCATTCTGAGGGGTAGGGATTTTAGTCTACTTATTTCTACTTTAGAGAGTAAAAGTATTAGTTAGATTTTCTACTTAACACCTTAACACTACACTTCTCTAAACAAGCAACCCCGCTTCGATAAACTATAGAATATTATAATAAACGCTCAAGCTAAGTGTTCCAATTTCTGAGTTAATGGCATAGTTAATGTGCACTAGGGCAATTGGAAATGGTATCCCCCCCATGGTCGGCTCATGCCAACCGACCAGCCACATAACGCAGTGCGCTCTCCTGGGTGGCCGTACATTGATCGGATCTAAAATTCCCACCGCTCTCAGGAATGCTGAAACAATCCTCACCTACGGGTCCCCGCAACCATCCCTACATGTTTCAGCCGGCTCTCTGCTAATTCTCCATTATTTTTCAGGAAGGGTTAGCGTCAGCCTTCTTTTTCTGTCCGAACGCCAGGGCCTAACGCATTTCATCCTATGTTAGTAGCCGCATGTCAAAACAATCGAAGTAAATAATGTATTTTAGATCCATGGAAATAATAATAAATATAACTTTATATTTTAAAAGTGTAATAGTAATCGTGAATGAAATCAATTAATTTTCATAAATATTTTACATTTTTAGATAGCCTGAAACGATTTTGCCATGCAAAGGTGTGCGTATAACACTGTTACTGTGAACGCTCTTCTTTTTTTTTTTTGTATTGTTTGACGAGGCACAATAAAATTTGAAGTGAAAGAATTCCTTGAGGCAACGAATAACTGTCAAATTGTATGACAAAATCTGAGCAAAATTGATGAGGAGGCAAGAGATAATATCAATTATCGAGTTATAGATCACTAATGATTTAAGTATCATATCTGTTATTAATACAGCAATAGTATAGTCGGATATCCAATTCAATAAATAAAAAAAAGAAAGGGAAGGGATGCTTCAGTGAAACGCATAAGAAAAACATTTTATTAGCTAAAGATCTGTCTCTTATTTAATATTTTCGATGGTAATTTTGTTAATATATTTCAATATAATTTTTAGAAAAGTCGTAAAAGTTAATGTTATCCATAAGCTACATATTAGTTAAAAATTATATTTCAAATTTATATTAATATAAAATTAAATTAAATTAAA
>KZ808006.1:22512-49462 GCA_000696205.2 Oncopeltus fasciatus
TATATATATATATATATGTGTGTGTGTGTAAGTTTTAGCAAGTATCATTTTTACTTATTTTATCATTTTACGTTTAGCAGGGAAAATGTCGACGGAAGAAATGTTAAAGACATGACTTGAGAACAAGCTCACCAGCTACAATCCTAATCGCGCAAATCGATACATATGATTTCTCTAAACAACGCACTTTTTAGACGCTGTGTTAGGGGTTACTGATTTCAGATGCTGAAACCTAAGGGATTTTTCGAATAGGTTTATAGCAAAGGATACGAAGAAAGTGATATGACCAAAGTAGGCTATGACTGATGCAGTCCTGTTTTTCAAAGTCGAGTGTTGGCATGCGACCTTCCACATACGTCCTGGGGTCTGCCCAGGATTTACAGGCAAGGCCACCGTTTTCTTACGTAACAACAGGACGACAGCAAGGAGATATTAACGCTGGACTATTACGTGGGATGCTCTCATTTGATCTTTCAATATTTCCGATCAATCGACCCCATACAACATCGATCAAAGAGAGCTGGTTCAGATAATTCAAATAGCTGTCCCACGAGCGCTGTGAAAACGAAATAATCTTTAAATATTCTCATTCGGTATAGTAATAGGATTTAAATGAACTTATTATTTCTTTTTTTTTAATTTTGAGAATTTTATAATCTTGTTAATTTTTGTTATTAAATGAATATTTAATTTTTACTGTATTCCACAATTTTGAAAATAACTCTTACGAGATTTAGAGAGTCCAAATATCTCGTTGGTCTAGCGATAGAGATATCCATTCTTTAAAGATATGAATATAACCAGTGAGCTTCTACTTAAAGAAAAAAATTGAGGGGAAATTGGCTATTTATTTCAAAACTACCATTGATTTATTTCGCCTTCATTGAATTACCAACGGCTAGCGGAAGGATAACTATTTATTTAAACTTAAATGGCTGTGAGCAGGATGTCACATATGCACATAAGCTCCGGAAGGAAGTAATTCATGCTTGTAGCGCCAGCATCTCGAGGGAATCGGAGTGCGTTAACGCCATTGTATCATTGTTGTTTGTTGTAACTAACACTTTGCTTCTCTGACATAGTAAACAAAACTCCCTCGCAATGGATGCACAGAACATTCCTGCAAAATATTTAATCACTGCATAAATCTCAAAACTTTCCTCAAATCGCTCAAGGACTGAATGGTTAATTTCCTGAATAAAAATGTAAATAAATAAAATCAAATTAAAATAGCTTTGAGTCAATCAGTAACCTTTGACCCTTGAGAAGTTTTGTAAATATGCGTTCGGCAGTAAAACATTTAATTACATGTTAAATTCTTAGTTATGTGTGTATAATGTTTGTTTGGCAAATAGGGGTGTGAAAAGTGTGAGGAGCTGGCACTTACCCAGGTGGAGGCCATGTCGGGGTGAGAGCTTGACTGAACTCGCTAGACTCGGCGTGACGTAGCTAGGAGTGGAGGGGGTGGCCCACGACCATTACAGTACCCCTCGTACTACAATAGTGTGTGAACTCTCACTCGTCGCTTGGGTAACCGCGAGGGGCTCTACGCCTTCACATGTAGCGTCCACTGTTCGGAGATATTTCTTTTGTACACTTCATTCCCGCTGCCAAATTATTTTTACACAATATGTTTGATTGTCTAGTAATAACTAGATTGTCTACTGATAATACCGTTCTTTGGGATGGTTTCAATGAACTCATGGACAGCAATTTTCATTCCGAAAAATCATATTTTTATTTTTTTTATTTTGAAGAAAATGGGCCGTGGGTAGAAACAAGAAGTAATCCGAAGGTGAGATCTGTACTAAGTGGGGTATGGGGCAGGAATTCTAATTTATGAAGTTCTATAAACTTTTCTTTAGTTTGATGGAATTGTGAGGACGAGCATTATCTTCTTGGAATGAAGCTCCTTTTCCATTGATCAAACCAGGATAACGCTCAGACATCTTCGCTTTTTGCGGTAGAATTCAGAATTTACAGACAAATTCGAGATAAATGAAACATTAAAATTTAAAAAAAACTCAAAGCTTAAATTTTTTCAAATTGCCCCCTAACAACAGGAAAAGCAGCCAGTACTTACTTACTAGTCTTCTTTACTAACTTTATAGATTACTTTCTTACTTATTTGTCTAGATAACCCACTTGTCATCACAGGTGACCATCTTCCGGTAAGATCTCATATCCGCTAGTAGAGGACGACATTACCATTTGGTACACCAAACTCACTTGCAGGGTTTTTGACTACTTGTGAACGGATTTGACTCAACAGCTTCCTAAAGAATCTTATCAATATCCATTTATGGACGCCCTAAAACCTTCCTCCTAGCACTAGTCATGTAAACCTTCCACTTCCTGTTTAATAATTTTACAAGTTGTTTCTATGAAACTTTTTTCCAGGAATAATTTAGAATTTTGTTGTTCTCAGTCATGTTTCTTATTTGAAACAAACAACTTAACTGAGGATTTTTTTTATGAACTTGATTGGGATTTAACAAGCTTAGAGAGTGTCCTAAAAAGACTATTGGGTACTGATTTTTTTTTGTTATCATACAGTCCTACGAAATTTCGTATTTACTCTTGCCCTCACTGCCCTATTACTTACAGCCCGTAGACGTATCACGACATTAGTCCCAAGGAGCGAATGGGCCGAGTCGCGTGTAGGCTTGGCGTTCCAATAGCACCAGACAAGGGGGGTTCTCTGAGGCAGTGGGAGGGGGTATCCCGCCTTTTTCACAACCCCTTCTCGTCCTACTTCCATCCCGAGGCCTATGTCGAAATTAGTTATCGATGATCGTACTGAGCTTAAAATATTAAAAAATGAAAAAATCCACGCCTTTTTATAGCCTAAACGGCACTTCCTCAAGTATTTTCTTTGTAGGCTCACATAACACTTGATCTATTTTATGTTTTTTAATTAATTATGAAATACTGTTTTGCAAAGAAATGGCAAAATACACAACCTTCTTTAAAATAAAAAGTGAAAGTGAAAGAAATTTAAAAAAAAGTCACTATATGAGTGTAGTTACTATATATAAATATATTTGTGACCAAATACAGAAATCCTCTAACACACATTAATTAACTTTCAATATTTTATTAATCTTATTTTTCAGAAAATCTCGAACTATAAAGAAAAAGAATGATCGCTGTATATTTTAGCCCGAGCGGAATTGTAGGGCGAGTCGTTTCGTACACAAAGAAGACATTCAAAGAGAAGTTGTACACTAAACATTGCCTACCTAAAGTCATATAGTCCACGATAAGTCTGCTGCTACCAAAGTCGAGAGTGGAGACCTGGATGTTCTTCCATCATGACATCTCTCCACCTGACTGTGCCCTGCGCATTGCTCCATTGCTGGACACAAACGTCTTGGGCACCTTCCAGAGCTCGCCCAGACTTCGCTCCCTGAGGCTTTGCATTGTAGCTCAATGAGGCTGGAAGAAAATCACATTTTCAGGGACGAGGACCTTCAGTAGAACAAATAGCCTCATTCCCCCCAAAGTTTTGGTAAAGCTCAGTTAAGGATTAATTTCAAAGATTAGAGATTTTTTTTAGAGAGATAAAGGCTTATTTCGTAATTGAACCAATAGGAAAAGATATTACTAGGAATGTCAATCGAGTTTAAGGGTGCTATTTACTTTATAACGCTAAAACATGTAAATAAATATAAGATATAAGTTAAAGTACGACCTATACATTTGTGAATAGTTTCACAGTACATCCGTTCTTTCTTCTCTGAGTTTAATTAGTGTACAGACAGTTTACACCTTTCAGGAAATAAAAGGTTAATTACCAATTAGTGGCTACCCTTGGAAAACCTAGTGATTATGCATAATTTGGACTTATCTCTGATCTTAGGAATAACTCTATCCGTAACAAATAGCATATATAACTCTAATTTAGGGAAGGACGTAGGGAAATATGTTATATATCTTAAAAGAAGAATCTTGAATAATTAATAGAAACAAGAAATGAAGTTCACCGATAAATGAGGACGGATAAGACATGAATATATAGTGTTACACCAGTTTTCTAATTACTGAAATTATACATAAACGAGTATGGCCACGTCGTTTGGGCACTCAAGACCTATATATGTCCGTCCTGGACTGTTTAGAGGGCCTTTAGATGTTTTAAAAGTAAATTTTCCTGTCAGAAGTTCAGGATTTTAATAAATATAAACTTTTTTTTTATGTTTTCTTCAGGTGAATGAATGGCGTAGTTGAAATAAGTGATACTGAAAAATAAATATTAACGTCGTTCATTTATATTATGCTTAATGAAAAATATTGTTAAAGACAATTAAATGAAATTTCTCTTTTGTTAACCAAAGAATGCTAGAACGTTTATTCGTTGTTTACTAATGCATGTGCTTACAAATATATAATTATAATTCTGTAAGTTATAGGTAAGAATTGAATCATTATTGCTTGTTTGAAGGATTCTCTGTTAGTCAAATACCAATAGATAGAATTCCGAGATCCGGCCTGGTCAGACTAAATTAATGCACGTGAGTATAAGTATGTAGAAGTTGTTGATTACTTGTAGGCTGGTTTTGCAATAAAAAAGTTGTATAACGATTATAAGAAAAATGCTTTATAAATTATCTGGGAACATATGTATATAACCAAATGAATGTATCTATTTCCATTAAAAAATTCCTAAATATGGTAAATGAATAATAAATTTTATTTTGTTTTGCAAAATACTTTTTGATTACGTACTTTCTTAATTAGTATGAATTACAAATATATACTACTGTATTAAGGATATATGCACAACCATTAGGAGTAGGAGTAAATTTTACAGCGTACGAAAAATAACCTGTTTACTTTCTGAAATTCGCCATTTTACTTCTGAATACAATATAAATGGCCGAGTTCGTTAATAAATGGGGAAAGGGGAATTGTTCGAGTAGAATGTGAGGGCGAGTAATAGAAGTTTTCTTAATGGAAGTAATGCAAAGTTATGGATCTCTGAAGAGGTTTGTTTATTGAAAAGTAAGTATTTCATGAATTACAGTATGCAATTTAAAAAGCAAGAGGGGAGGTTTACCTGAAACTCAAATTTAAATTTAACCAACTAAAAGCCTCCATTAATTATTTATCTTTAGTTTCATTAGTTGTGGCTTTTAGGTGTGGAAGTAAAATTAATCCGTCAAAGATATGAATTGGATTAAAGAATTATCTTATAGATCACCTGCCGTATTGTATGTATACATATGTATATTTGTAGGATGTAACATTCAGTCTAGTTAGGTAAAACACAACATAAATTTTTTATAGGTTTCTGTTAAATTTGTTGGAATTTCAATTTATGTAATTACCGATGTTGTAGATTTTTCTTTTATTTATTACAGCATTTCTGCTACTGTACACCGATTATACGATTGATCAGAAGTTTGAAAGTTCTTTTGGTAGTTACTTTTCACCAATTTTGGTCATAAAATAATACAGATCTCTCTCTCAAACACACACACATACATACATGCATTTTATTATTAGTATTAATGCATGATTTTCTAACAGTTCTTTCTAAATACCATATAGGAGATTTGCGAAGTTTTACATAATTATAAATACATTTTTATTTATTTAAATTTTATTCATATTTGTATTTTAAAATATACTATCATAAAGCATGCTCCATATATTTCCTTTAGAAATGGTAGCCTACAGCATATTGTTATTCTGAGGTCCAAAGTGTATTCTCACAGGATGTATCATAAATAATCCGTTTTACAGCCTCAATAAATTAAGAGAAAGAACTCTCTTGCTCTGTAATTTGTTACCTTTTTTCACTTGTGGAGCATAATATGTTATAGATAGTTGTGTCGCATAATGATCCTGATATTTTTTTCTAATCACTATTGTATTTTGTTTGCAATAAACAGAAAACAGGATTGATCTAAGTCGTAGAGTTATATTACAAATAATACTCTGGTTTTATTGCAGAATCTTCTTCTTCTTCTAGAACTATATTTGAATCAGTTTTTTCAAAGTAATTAATGTTATTAAAAAGTAAATTATTACATTTAAAAAAATTTTATTACAATATTTATAAAAAATACATATAAAAGATGTAAATGAAAGTGAACATTAAATCATTATGACAAGTTTTCCGCCACTCTTATGCTGCTCACTTGTACTGGTTGTATGCGGCAGGGTTGTAAGCCCCAGTGTTGTAGGCCCCGGTGTTGTAGGCTGCGGGGTTGTAGGCCGCGGAGTTGTAGGCTGCGGGGTTGTATCTGTAGGCAGCAGAATTGTAAGCTGCAGGGTTGTAGGCGGCGGTAGTGGCTGCGGGGTTGTAGTAGCCTTTGTTGTAGTAGGGGTTGTAGCCGGTCCTGTTGTACGGACCGACGGCCGGGTTGTAGGGGTTGTATGCGGCGGCGTTGTATTGGTTGTATGCTGCGGGGTTGTAGCCTGCCGGGTTGTATTGGTTGTAGGCTGCGGGGTTGTAAGGGTTGTAGGCTCCAGGGTTGTACCTTCCAGAGTACGCCTGATTGGCATAAGGCACATACTTTCCGTTCTGGTAGTACCCTCCTGTAGCTGGATTCTGATATCTGTTGTACCCACCGTAGCCGGTTTGGTCGTAAGCGTTGTAGTAATTTCCATCATAGTTATACTGTGCAGCAGCTGTTTTCGCTAGAAGAAAAAAAAAGATACCATTAATGATTTGAATTAAAATAACTGAACTATTATTTTGAACAATTGATCTTTCAGCAAAGAACATAAAACTTGAATTTCATTCATTCGGCCAATTTTCGAAACACTGAATTTTATGTAGATAATCTTGGTACCATTCTTCTCAGCTCTATGGAAAACTATGTACTTTTTATCGTAAAAAAAAAAAAAGAAAGAATCTTAAATAATTTAGTGTCATTTCAGTAATGACGTTAATATTTTGGTTTGTATTTATTTATAATACAATTAATTATTCAATTCAATGATAATTGAAAGTTTGAAACTTTAACACACAAATAAAATAAATATAGTGCATAAATTTTGCAAAGTTTCTTTCTATTTTATTAATTATTATTGCTTTTTATTTTCAATAAACTCTTGAGGATAATTAATAAAAAATAATTAAGAATGTAGCTAGGAGCTATTTTTAGGAAACACTAATTTTTATGAAGGTAACTACGCAATCATCTGAGTTTTCTAGCTCGGACAAGCAAAAATTACCGGTAACTCATGGACATGTATTCAAACAAACAATAAAAAAAAAAAAATTATAGAAACAAATGGGGGAAAAATATATATAAATATATTTATATATTTAGAAAAATGGTTGATCTACAGAAAACTGCATGTCTAAAACAAAAAATAATGTCTGAACATCAATGATAATTTTAGCGTATGTAAAAACGTTATTTTCTGTTACATTTTTTATCTACTAACCAACTCTTCTGAAGTATGATATTCTAGAGTGTAATTTCGAATGCTCAGCCTAATCTTTTACTTTAAAAATATTGAATCAAGATTTAGTATTTCGTTTTTGGATTCAATCTCCGCACCAGACTAGTCTCTATCGACAAGTATTGCCAAATGACTTATCTCCTCATGACTTATTGGTAGGGAGGTTGACATGCATTGTGGTCATGGCGTTCATAGTGTGTAATGAAAACTGAAGAAAACGTCCAACTTTATATTCCTGATATTTTCTTTGATTTCAAGACCTTTAAAGGTTGATAAATATATACTGTTTATTACATTCATGTGATCCACTTAATTAAAATATATTTTTTAAACTTATATGCTTGAAATAGGATACTGCTAAAAAATATTTTTCAAATGGAAAAAAAAAATTGTAGGAAAAAGAAAAATATTAGTGCCTCCTGTAACACTCCTTAACCTTTGTTTGCCTATTCTTTTGGCCGTATCGTTCGTCCCTTGACTACCTCAGTGATAAGCGAAACAAAGTAAGCGTGTAGCATGTCAGGCAAAACTACAAGGCATTCCAGCCGGGGGGTCGTCCTGAGGGAACAAGATGCTTGTTAAGAAACAGGATAAGAATGTTGTAAAAGGGATCTTAGTCCTTACGTATTTCGGTCGTCTGGGCGCAGGAGACCGCAACGAGGGCAGAGATAAGCAAAGCCTGAAAAATAATGAACATTTTGTTAATAAAGAAAAGAGGATTTTGTAATTCAGTAGATTGCTAAACACTAGAATTTAAATAATGAAAGTAAAATACTTTGTTCTAAATTATAATTATTGATGTTTGCATTTAAAAGTTCTCAGTTCTAAGCTAACTTAAATACATTTTAAAGTTCAAGTGTATAAAGTACTTCATAAAAACTTTTAAAAAATTTTAGTACATAACACCTCTGAAGAAAAAGTCTACTTTTTATGTTATGCAAAAACTTGGATAATAAGGCAACAGAAGTGCTAAAAGAAACAGACGGGGGGCAATTTCAACCTTTAATTTCAATTTCCTCAGGAAGTTCAATTTTTTCCTAATGACATACATGACCCATTTAAATTTCTAAAATTTTCCTCATAGCTTAGATCATTTTAATTTAGTAAATAAAACAGCAATGTGTGATATGGGTACGTCTTCATTTATTTGTGTTAATTGATGGGAGGAGGGTGTTTTTAGAGGAGGACAGTCTAAGTATATACATTGTAAACTATTATATTAAAATTTAGTTATTTTGCTTGTAAAGAAATATACATAAATTTCATCGAATGGTTTTTCTAAGATAAGAAATCTTAATCATCAAAAATGAATAAATCGAACCATTAAAGTTTTTATCAAAGTATTAAAATCCTAATTCTTAAATAACAAAAAATACCTCTTATGATTAGATGTAATCATTTCTGTACAGGAAAGTATTTTTATATATATTATTTTGCTCTAAAAATTGTTTAAAGAAAATCAAATTTAAAGAGGGAAAATTGTTTTTGAAAATAATGTTATTAATATGTTTTAATTTTTATGAAAATAATGGAACATGAGTTGATTCATAGAGGGATTTTGGCTTGGTTCGGTCTTCGAATATATTCAAATGATAATTTGCATGTAATATATAAATACATTAATAGAAAATTGAAATATTACTGGAAAGGCTGGATTATTTTCTTTATTGATTCTGAATACGTCACATGATATAAAAGGTAACTTAAACATATATATAATAGCTCTGTATTTAAATAGTAACGAGAAAGCCCAAGATAATTCATTTAGTAAATTTACCTAATTGTGTGTGAAAGATTGTTATCAGGTCGAAAGAAAACTGCATCCAACTGCTTATTTAACAAAGTTCATGTTAACCACATTCCAACATTCAAAAGGGACTATGTATGGGATACTTCCCTATTCTAGATACCCTTGGCAGAACGTTAACTATTATTTCTCCTTCATTGTATTCCTACAGGACACTTTCGAAGGTTATACGTAATAGCGAGTGAGAAGGATTCACTATTGCCCGCGCTCTGAGATCTCGCCGTATCGACTCCGCTAGCCTTGGCTATGAAAGGTGTCTATTATCGAGACAAGACATCTCCGGCAGAAGCAGAGGGAAGAAAAATGGAGAAGAACAAAAGAACGCAGATCTCCCGGAAGCTGTGTGTGTGCTGCCAAGTGTGTCTGGGCGACCTCTCCTGATGAGTGTATGAATAAGCTAATCATCAGCTGGCCCTAACCAGATACATTTAGTTAAAGGTTCACATTTTTCAGAAATTCTGTTTCAACAAATATGCACACAGACTGTGATCGAAAATAGTACTACGGACCGCCTCAGTATACTTAATTATAAGGCTTCGGTCTTGTTAATGTTAATGTTTTATCATTTATTTTATGCATATGAAATACTTTGTTTACAGTTCGTTACCGTCCGTGGGAAACCGGCGAATCACAAACTGTTTTAGAAACAGCGTTAAGGACATACCATAGACTTTGGAATACCATCTAGCAGTGGGTTTATAGAAATACTATCGAATTGTCCCTTGTCTCTCATCCCCTACAATTCAAAGGAAGAAGAGGTTACCTTTTGATAGAACTACTTTTCTAATAATTTTGATTCCTTGTATGAAAGAAACACACTTAGAATTCCAGAGAAACGAGGCTCTGCGCAGTAAATGATACTCAAGTTTATCATAAACCTCTTCAGTTTACAGTTAATGACTTATCTTTAATTTTTTATTATAACGACGAATTAAATAATAAGTGATAAATTAACCATACACAACTCATTGCCATGAATTCTACTATTTGTTAAAAATTAACGATGGAAGCATTTATAAAAATAGTGAATAAGCCATCTTTATTTTTTATTTATTTAAATTTTATTCATATTTGTATTTTAAAATATACTATCATAAAGCATGCTCCATATATTTCCTTTAGAAATGGTAGCCTACAGCATATTGTTATTCTGAGGTCCAAAGTGTATTCTCACAGGATGTATCATAAATAATCCGTTTTACAGCCTCAATAAATTAAGAGAAAGAACTCTCTTGCTCTGTAATTTGTTACCTTTTTTCACTTGTGGAGCATAATATGTTATAGATAGTTGTGTCGCATAATGATCCTGATATTTTTTTCTAATCACTATTGTATTTTGTTTGCAATAAACAGAAAACAGNGTCGTACAAAAGTATAACGTTATATTTGTGCAATTATCTCTTAAACTCCATGTTTTTCATTTCAAGAAATTTATGACTCAGATGGTCTTCAAACAAATTTATTTGAAGATAATTTAAATAAGTATCCTTTCCTCACGATGGAGAAATATATTTTTATCAAATATAAAATTTAATTCTCATCTTTGCCAGACTTCCATCCATTATGGGATGGGTTCTAGAACTTACTGGGTTTTTGTCTATATGGCCCGAATTAAATTACAATAGTTGATACTCAGAGAAGTAGTGTTTTCTTTTAATAGATAAATATATAATAAATATATACAAAATAACCAAAAAATTCTTCTCCGACGATTATATCTTTAACTTTCTCAGATCTAGAAAAATTGATGTTTGTATAAAATAATTTTCAATATTATAAGAGGTATATGCAATTTTTTCATGGGTAAATGTTCAAACCATTTCATTTATGGATAAAATTGTATTCGACATACAAGAAAAAAAAGTGTAATTTAAAAAAAATTAATGTTAGTCACATTATTTTCTAGTAATGAAGGATTTGGTATACATTTACAAGGTATAGAAGTGATTTTGTTCAGTTTAACATTATTTCAATGTAAACAGTTAATTTCACTAAAAATATTAAGAGGTACACGCGTTCGATGCTAATAAATTTTTAGTCACTTTGACATACAAATGAAGACAATATTGATAACCTAACCAAATAATTAACATTAATTCATGTATCATAGTTAGGAAGTTTATAACAGAATGTTATAATTGACTTTTGATGTGAAGGAGAGAGAAGAAATTAGCTGAGATTCCTTATTATGGAAATAACTGGTCTGTGATAATTTTCTATATCCTGAAGTTAGTAACTGTGCTATTAATTAGGAGTAGAAAAATACCACTAACTGTGGATTAAACTCAACAGATTATATTCCTAAATATTAGTGTATATATGACAAAAATTTTGCAAGCAATAATAAAATTTCTGACTTCATTATTAGACATAATTACCATTCGTTTATCAAAGACTGAGTCATAATAATATTTTTAAAAAACTACTTTTATTTATTATAAAGAATGTTCTAAAGATTGGTTTTTCTTTTGCAGATGTTTGAGAATATAATGGAAGGTCAAATAAACCTCTCTTTCCTTAATTCTACCAAGCTCTAAGTTTCAGTAACTGGAAAATTTATTAAACGTATTAGTGAAAATTTACATAGGCTCCTGGTGCAAAAAAACCTCTGCTCTATTCGGGAGACATTTCTGGTTTTAAAGCTGTTTCTTAGTGTGTATTTTCATAGGTTTTGTTATTTACTCTGATTTAAAAGTAATTATTCGGGTAAATTGGGCAAATTAAAAGTTTTTAAAATTTATTTTAAATTTTACTTTGTAAGGAACCATTATTTTATATTTTCCATGTCTTGTTTATTGGTCACTAAATGATCAATTGAATTAAAGGCTAATTTCTTGTATAATATATTTCACAATAATATAATATTATATTCTTTATTGATTCTGAATACGTCACATGATATAAAAGGTAACTTAAACATATATATAATAGCTCTGTATTTAAATAGTAACGAGAAAGCCCAAGATAATTCATTTAGTAAATTTACCTAATTGTGTGTGAAAGATTGTTATCAGGTCGAAAGAAAACTGCATCCAACTGCTTATTTAACAAAGTTCATGTTAACCACATTCCAACATTCAAAAGGGACTATGTATGGGATACTTCCCTATTCTAGATACCCTTGGCAGAACGTTAACTATTATTTCTCCTTCATTGTATTCCTACAGGACACTTTCGAAGGTTATACGTAATAGCGAGTGAGAAGGATTCACTATTGCCCGNAAAAAAAAAAAAAAAAGTAGATTTCTTCTTTCCAGAAGAACAGCACAAACACTCCCCCACTAACAAAAAAAGTTTTGTGACAGATGCGTCTAATGATAATAAGTACCAATATCTTACTCCCAGAATAATATAACAATAAATTAATAAATCACCTAAACGGTATTGTATATATATGTATATATATATACCGTTTAAATAGGTTTTCTATTACTTTCTTGACCAAAATAAATATGTTGTAAAATGTCTTTTTAGCTTATTTAAAGAAAAGGATAAAAGTTAAATAATTTTGTTCATAAGTAATTAAATGGAGTCGGAAAACCCCTTTCTCTTTTACTATTGAAGGGTTGAAAATATGATGATAGGTATTTAGACTTTTTCTTGCAGTATTTAAGAAAAACTAAAATATGTAATCTTAACTCAACATTTTTATTAGTCACATCAAAACTTACTACGTCTATGTAATAAGATAGAAGAATTTTTAATCAGAGTTTTGCATATATAAATTTAATAATAAATAAGTGTCTTCCAAGCCTAAATGCTTTGTCTAAATCTGTCATGGCTTTTTAGTGTCCAAGATCTGTGACTGTGAGGGCTTTTTTATAAATCGAAGCTGACCCGGTACCGTGGGTGTTTAAGGAAAAAATGCAAACTAAAAGTAAGGGAATAAGATATATCGTTTCTAAAATCCACCAGTTGAGTATAATCCATTTTTCATTATCCATTTATTCCGACAGCCAATTTTTAGAAATTTACAAAAAAATCCTTGTCCAGCATGTTTTAACCTACTGTTCTCAACTCAATGTAGAGACGAAGCTATGGACCCTGCAGACATTACTTTGCACCTCATTCGGAGAAATTCAGAGCAAAAATTACACCCATGTGGTTACATGAATATTTGTTAATGTGAATTGTAAAGTAATGTATGTATCTACATATCCATGTCTTATTTGCTTATAGTAAAACTAAGAAAAACTAGATTTAATAACTGAATAGCTGCCAAATGAAAGCATTGTGTTTGTAGTTTTACAAATTGTACATATATATACAACATACAATGTTTGTTGTGTGAAAATTTGGAGGTGTTTAGTAATATATATATGCATTATTGGTGACTTACTTGGCTGAGGGTAACCATTGTCTCGAGGTTGTGTTAAATCTCTGTGAAGTCCAAGTCTCCGGTACGACGTATATATAGTGGAGGAGGAGTGTACCAAGGGCACGACCCCCACCCCTGGCGCATCTGTCGGCTCTTCTGCTCTGACGGCTGATTTTAGGTTGGCGACGCAAAGGTCAGGTTGTTCGTGTTGCTGGTCAGGGTCCGCCAAGGAAGCTAATTCCAGCAACACATGAAACTCTGGAGGAAGAGATGGAGCCGGCACAAGACCCCAACGTGCTCGAGGAAAAAACAGCTCTCCACTCGAGAATCCAACCTCAAGAGAAAAGACAAAAAACAAATTTTAAACTTTAAAAATTTCCAAAACTATTGTTAATAATAAAATAAAATAATTCATTAAATAAAGTTAAGAGTGAATGAAAGGATGGCTTTATAAAGTCAATTATGTTTTATAAGCAGTCTGACATAGAGAGAAGAGTTAATTTTCTTTACTATTGATCTGATATGGTAAAAATTTATTAAACTGACTTAAGGATACTATTAGGGGCTCGGGGTTAATGGGAATTAAGAACAATGATATATTGAAGTTAATTTATTATTTGAGAGTGGTGTCATTGGTTACCTTCTCTCCTCATGTGATTGACATGCTACCTCGTAGCATAAATTTCTGATAACTTTTTTTTCCAAAGCATGAGATAATTTATTTCCTAATGCAATATAAAGTTCTAATAATATATTTCCTAATTACTATAACTTATCACTTCACTGTTACTGGCACTGCAAAGGCTACGACCAGCCCGACATTTTGAGATACGCAATCTGACACTGGCTGAGACTAACTTAACACTGACTCAAGAGGCTGCTTGCTTTTATAACTTCGTGGAAGGGTTGAGGCAGGCCTAGAAGAATATAATAGTTATTTCTGCTTAAATCTAATTTCATTTTCAGAAGCAAGGAAGCAGGTGGCATACTTAAATTGGCCCCTTCCCATACAGGTCTGGTTCTCACGTCACATGCTACTCTAGTCTTTAACAATACATATTTATGAAAAAGAGGTTTAAAAAGTTCGGTGATGAAACACATTGTGAATACAACTGNAAAAAAAAAATAAGCTTATTTACAGATAAATTATACCGTCAATGATATGAATGCAGAAATAGAGATTCAACTGATAAACAAAAAAAAAATGAAAATTTTAATAAATTTAAGAATTATATAAACATTTTGGTGCGCTTAAGGAGGTTTTGAGGGAACATAACTTGGTGGCTATGAACGGAGCAGAAAACACGAAGGGCTTCACTAGCATAGTACAAGACCGTTTTGAAAAATAAAAATATTATTATAAATATGTACTTGTGGTATGTTGTTCAGGGTAATTAATAATAAACACAATGGTTTGGTATTTTTGTTCGTGTAAACACATATGTACGCCAGCACTTTTAATTTTCGGTTCCCCTGCTTCTGGGGCAACTACCAAATTGCGTATAAGACTATGTAGGAGGCATCTACTTTTATGATTGTCTGTATGA
This sequence comes from Oncopeltus fasciatus, assembly GCA_000696205.2. NCBI lineage: Eukaryota > Metazoa > Arthropoda > Insecta > Hemiptera > Lygaeidae > Oncopeltus > Oncopeltus fasciatus. The sequence goes on from KZ808006.1 coordinate 37,607, forward strand.
ATATATATATATTTTTCGCATTTTTATATTGTATGACGGCATTATTTAGTGATCAATGACAAACTACAGCTGAATTTCGTTCAAGAAAAAAGCATTCACTCTGGTTTTGCTTTGGGACGATCTATGGGATGAGCTATGCAAATCCTACATTCCGTCTTATGAGATCTTTGTTTTAGAAATAAAAAGGGTTTGGCGAAACTTTGGTTGTGATGGCTGTTCAGTACTTCTGAAGGAAGAGGACAAGAGTCCTTTCATCAAACCAATGACTCCCACAGATTACCATGGTTACGATTTGAGAACAATGTACAGTCCAGCTGTTAACGGTTTGTACTTGCTAACAACTATCATTTATCAGAACTGTAAAAGGTTCACCCATAATAATATTCACTTATATTTATAGTAAAATTATTTTTTTTTAAATAAATAAACTGAGATTTTTGTACTTTTATTTCTGAGTTTTTCAGAATTCTATAATGAGTAAAGATAAATAATAAAGAGGTACACGCGTTCGATNATTATTTTTTTTTAAATAAATAAACTGAGATTTTTGTACTTTTATTTCTGAGTTTTTCAGAATTCTATAATGAGTAAAGATAAATAATAAATAAATAATATCAAATATAAATATAATTATGGCAACTTCTGTAAGACTTTTTGGAATTGAAAACTCTACAAGCTTGCTTTCTAGCAAAAACAAATACCTATGATATGTTTACATTACGGGAGCTTATTAAAGTAAAGATTTCTTAAATTCTAGGGGAAAAAAATAGTGAAAATAATATTACAGTTTATTTTTCTACCTATATAAAAATGTATTTTATTCATAATTCATTCATAATTATATTTCATTCTTATACTGCCAGGAGAAATTTCCAACGATATCTCATGTAGATATAGCGATGGTGCCAGCTCTGGCGCATTAAGGTCAACGAAGGCAAATTCTGTCATGTTACGTTCACACTAAGGGAGAAACAACCTGGCAGAATTTACTTTAATAACATCCCTATCCCAACTTCCGATTGCGTCAGATATGAGGGTTTTCATCTTGACTCCCGTCTAACATGGAACACATATACAGAAATCAAAATTCAGGAACTGAATAGGAGACTTGGACAACATTACCAGCTGTTAAACCGCAAGTCAACTTTAACTGTAACTAACTAACTAACTCTTTACAAGACGTTGCTGAGACCTATTTGGACTTGGGAGTCGAATTGTGGGGAACTGCTAAACCTTCCAACATCCAAAGAATACAGTCCTTCCAATCCAAAATCCTAAGAAACATAGATGATGCACCCTATTACGTCGCAAACTCCTTTGACCTTGAAATACCTTTTGTAAAAGACGCTATCACAACCCGTTTTAATAATTTCCACTCTGAATTTTCCATGTATCCCAATCTTTTAGCCTAAACTCTATTTACAGGCCATGACCTCCTTATTGCCAACACTTCCTATTAGCAATTAAAAAGAAAAAAAACAAACAAAACAAACAATTGTAAATAGTGATTTGGGAGTAGTGCCATTGTACAAGTTCTCCACCGAGCAAAATACACGCTAATCAAAATATTTTTTAAATTAATTAATTTATTATTTATTATTTTTTTCATAACGTGTTTAATGCTTAAAAAACAAACAAAAAAAATTATTTCGGGAACTGATGAATCCGTCACAGGATATGGGAAAGCTGGGCAAAAACAACTTTTTGACAGGGTGAAACCTGGAAGAAAAATTTATGAATATTACTAGATGTGTGGAAGCTCATGTGAATATATTTTAATACGCATTTTTTTTACGACTATGAAAAAAAAAAGAAATTGGAGAAATACCAAAAAATTTTGAAAAATATAAATTTAAAAATGCTTTGTTCTATTTGAATAATATTATGGTAATAATTATTATTAACATAATAACATACATAATATTTTTTAACAATTTAGGAAATTTTGACAATAAAATGTGGCAAAACATATCTGAAAACTTTTTTCATAGGTAGGTAAATCCTTTATGGACTCCTGACCTTGCGTTGCCCTGGCATTCACTGACAGGTTGTGCAGGACTCTCGCCTCCAGGCAAAGTGGTTCCTCCTGGAACTGTGGGTAGGCCACTTCTTCAGTAAGGGTTCTCAGAGGGACACCTCAAGAGGGATCATATGTTGTAGATACTTACTTATGACGAAGGAGCGGTCACACTTCTTGGTCTCAGTACCCTTCGACGTCTACCGCTTTCCTCTCATCGGGTTCTGTGCCATCGGCAGACAAGCCACTCCTCTTCTCGTATGCAGGGATCGCCGTACTACAGCCCTGTCTTGTATTACACCTGTGCCGATAGTGTGTCGGACCTTATTGAAGTGCCCGTGTAAGGTGGCCAAATCGCCTTCCAGACCCATTTCTCCCTATACCTCCCCTGCCACGGATCCACTGTCGCCCTGAGAAGTCCGCCTTAGCCTCAGGGAAGAACGCACATCTAGTAGGATGTCCTTCGACACTGTCCTATAGATCGATGTGATACGCAGGGCTTGTACTAGTGTATACTTGAAAGCAGTGTGATGTACATTTATCAAGTCCCCAATCTGGCTCACAATCTTCCATTATACATACGTTTTATCTTTTATATTAATTTCTTTATTATTGTAATTTTCAGAAATTAGGGGGAAATGAAATGTGTTGAGCGAAGTTTTCTATTTCTGTTATTTATTAGAAACATTTGCCATTCTGTTTCAATCCTTCTGAAACGACAAACAGAAATAGAAAGAGTAACAGAAATGAGATGTGTAATTGGGTTAGTAGAAGAAACCCTTGAATTCTACATCCTGGGAAGGGGTGAGGGGGTGGAGGGTGAATGCGATTGAATTTTTTACAATATGGAAGAATGTTCCCTTTAGTTTTCTCCCCCCTTCAGTTATGACCGTACTCTCAGCGCCCATGCTGCTTCCTGCAGTTAAGCTCAAATTTTTATAAGGTTCTAGGTTTTATATTTTTGTTTCGTTCTCCAGAGTGAATATTGAAAATTCCCTAGGTCTTTAGATTTTTTTATTCCAGTACTGTAACTGAACTAAATTGATCTTTCAAAAGGAGAGTTTTTTGACCGTAGATATTGCTCTTAGATGATTTTAGTTAATTTTCGGTCAAGGTACATCCAAAAAACACAAATTTAAAAAATGTATTTTTTAGTAAAGGATTATCTGCCAACGTTTCGGCTTACATTGCAAGCCATCTTCAGTCATGGAAATGAGAACTTAGGGACAGGACGTCCTCTCTCATCTTCATGATAGCCCTGAAGATGGCTATTTTGGGTCTGCCTTGACCGAACCCCAACTAAAATCATTTAAGAATAAATTGATCTTTGTTTTATTACTCAAATAAAACTAAAATTAAACAAAAAATTGCCTATAATGAACATTATATTTCACATTTAGGGGCCTTCACCCATTATCATAGACCCCTTTCATGTCTAGTTATCATTCATCTCTTTCCACTGCTATCTTCCTTCCAGATATTAGTAGTGTGGCTGCCAACAACTCACACTGAAGTATGTATTTGCTCAATCATAAACCATAATTTGTGCCAGCTCAACAATCCGTTCTCAAGCTGCGAAGAATTTATAGTTTATTCAATAAACAATTGATATGAAATTAGTTTTTTTTAAATATTCTCATAATAACTTTTTCAGTTGCCTATTTTCATACACAGTACACACTCTAAGCTATGAGAAAAGGAAGAAAACGGTGTGCTCATGTGTGAGCCCTAGACAATCTCCATTATAAGGTTTTGACAATATGGTCGTTAGCTAAATGTAGGTTTATTAAACTATAATTTTTATTTATAATGATGATAATGATTTATAATGATATTTTTAAAATATCATTTTTATTTTAACTCTTTGTTAGAAGATTAAATTTACAAACATGTATATTCCTTTGATGTCGTCAACAGCCTAAATCTCACTTTACCCTCCTTTTCTACTCTCTTCTTTTCCCAAATTCATCTTCAAAAAACTGAGGAAGTCTAAGGATCAATTTTAGTGGTTACAGAGTCCATAAATATGTACCTTTTTCTTGTAATATGAAAGTGGACTTTATTATTTCCTTTTTAAATGAGCTGAAAATTTAAATGTCTTACGATTTTGAGACCATAAGAGTATCATAAAAATTAAAGACTTTACTAACAAGCCAAATATTGTGCGAATGTTCAAATAAATATAACAATTTTCAATTTAATTCCGCTTTTGGTAAACAGAAATAACTACTTACGATGCTCACTAGCAATATCTCTTTCCTGACATTCTTTAATTATTTATATTAAAGCGTGAGAAAATGGTAATAAAAATCTAGAAACATTATTGTTTTGTTTATATCATTGTTTTTCAGAAATGGTTACGCGTCTAATGTTTGCATCTCTTCAAAAGCTAGTACTTAACGATTATGTAGAGGTGTCAGTGTTAGTCTCTTATCACTTTATAGATTTTATTTTTATTTTTGGCCATTTTCCCATTCTCAATTTAGAGCTTATTTTAAATAATATTATTCATTATAAATCATATGGAAAATATAAAATAAGTTATTAGAAGTTCTTAAATTATCTATATGAACTGAAAATACGAGGCGGATTTTCTAAAGGTTTTTAGATTTCAAACATAAAGCAATTTTAAAATTGAAATCGGATGTGTTTCAAAAAATTTGCAGTTCTTCCATTAGGAAACAGGTCCCCATAAACTTGGAATTCGTGCACTTCAGGACAAAAAAGAGCCTAACGACCTAAAATTTGTCCTACAATTTATTTGTAGAATTATCATAAATATACAATTCTTTCTTACACATTCTCACATCAGATCTTCCTTTTTCCATGCAAAAGGAGCTAGAAAACACATCAATATCAACAATGATTTTATTTGAAAAATTACTATCCTGATTTGTTAAATGTTTGGTTAAATTTCAAATCTGATACAAATTTGTAGACAGGATTATTTTTATACAAATCATCTTTGCAGTACCTCAAGGTTTGATATTTTTTCCCTGCTTTTGGAGCTAATCATAAGGGCAAAATTAATTAAATGAGATACAATGTGTAATTTCATAGCTATTAGAGCATAAACTGAACATTTTGAAGAGTGAACAATTTTTTTTCGTTCATCGATAGAGCTGCTTTCAATGTGCCCAATTGATATTTCCGTAATTGGCAGTAATGTCCAACAAATAATATGTAATATAGACGGCCCTGGCATATATTTGATGAGAACAAATCGTTTCTCGTTAAAGCCATATCAAAATAAATAAAAAAGGAACAGCCTGGATGTAATCTCGAGATGAGCACTATCGGCCTGGGTAATTTCCTCTGGGGTGGGTGTCGAGGATTATCGTGATTACGGGCTGCTAGGTCCAGACAGAAGTCGGAGGTCGGGATCGCTCGCTGCGGCTTAGGTCATCTGCACAATTACCTGCTTTGTACCTAAACCAGCTTACGACAGAACTAACCTCTCCACGAATCCGGGAAACACTTGCTCAGAGAGATGTGAGCAGAGAGAAGTGGCACGTTCTCCCTCCAGACCTTGCTGGAACATGGTGCTCATTCGCTTCTGTTGCAGCATATTTCTACAGGAAATGTATCATATTTGCCGCTCTCCTGCAGTGCAGAAATCCATAAGATACATCACAGAGTAGTTACTTTGCATTCCGACATGGCGTATAACAAGGAATGTTAGAAGTGTATATGACAGTACAGATCTGAAATGCCCGACAATCAGAAACCGCTAAGCCAGTTACCGAAGAACAAGAGTATTATGTAAGGTTGCCCTCGGCACATAAAACAAATTTGTATTCTGTTAAATCGCTCTAACAAAATACATTTTAAGCCTGTTTCGTTAGAAAAAGAAAAACAATATTTCTCATGAAACCCCTATCCTTGTCTGTCCAATTTTGCTTGAAGACAATCTTAGCAGTCATTCAAAGTGCAATTTGCTAAAACTCATTATAAGAATCTCAATAATAATAAAATTTAATTTTTTCCGGAATAGATAAACCTCCACTCATTTTAAATTTTGTCATAAATTTGTGGTATTTAATTCCACGTAAATTTAAACAATTTGTAGTGCAAGGGAACAGTCCCAGCTAGGACTCGAACCTGGATCTCCTCCTTTCCGGGCCGGTGCGTTTTCATTCACGCTATCGAGACAAGTCTGATACGAGGTTATTAAATTCCCCGCACTAGTGTCGAGAGTCTAACCTCCGAGGCAGACAAATATATCGTCTTATGCTCGGAAGAGATGACATTCCAAGCTGTTTAAATGACTCGTTATTTACTTTTAAATTTTAATTTTATAATTTATTTTTTGTGGTATTTAATCCCACGTAAAGTTAAACAATTTTTAGTGCAAGGTAGCAGAATAAATGACTGTCCCAGCAGGAGATCCAGGTTCGAGTATTGGCTTGGAGAGTTAGATTTTTATTATGTTCCCTAGCACTGAAAATTGTTAAAACTCCACTCAATATTATTTCATTTATCTGCAATAGCGAAAATAATTTTTAATCAGTAAACTAATTCTTAATTGAGTTTCTTTGCTTTAAATTAAATATTATCTGAGCTCTTCTTTTCTTTACAATCCCCAACTTTTGTTCGTCCCATTTAGCTTAACAACACAAATATAATTATTGCCTCGAGGCTATGAAATTCAAATTTACTGCAAACCCTTACTTATGTATGGCCATTGTCTCTCAAATTACCATAAAAAAACATTTTTAAACAATAAAATAAATCTATATTAAATTTAATTTGAAAATCGTAGTGTTATTTCTGGAAAGAAAAAAAAAGAGCACCATTGCAGTATTAATGGTTCGTTTTATCTTATTATATGTATTATTTATTTTAAATAAAGTATTAAATAAACATAACTAGTTGATCCTAAGTGTGAGTAAAAAAAGTTTTTTTGTAGGCGGTTGTCTTGTATAGTTTTATGTTAAGTCAATCATTAGAAGAACATCAGTGTTATTTTTTTTTACAGTTCAATATTATTTAATCTATCATTTAGGTAGATTAACTAAGATAACCTAGAGATAATAACATATATGATAGCTTAATTTAGCATATACACATAGATATACGAGGAATTGGCCCTCCGTGTATGATTGCCCTGACGATAGTAATAGTTCAAGAGTAAAGCTTATTTTGTAAATATTTGTTTTGTATTTGCTTATTGCGTGTAAATGAAAATAGGTATATATTTTACTACGTAATAAAGTACTCCAACCGGAGTAGAAAATAACCAATGCAATGTAGGCTTGCATCTCCCCTGCCGTAAGGGGCCTACATTTAAATATATATTCAATTGCTTCTGTATTATATTTTTATCAATAACGTGAATGAACGAATTAGCTTATTTTATTTATAAATTTAGGATGCTATTTTCATTTTTTTGGAATTCTTTATTAAGATTTTCACTCTTACAGGAAATGATTCTGCATTGGGGAAGTATTTCCTGTATTTATTTAAAGGAATTTATTCCTGTGGAAAATACAGGAAATACACTTATTAAATTAACAAACGTATCAGAAATGTTCATTAAACAAATAGCAAACTAAGTAAAAAAGGAAGAGCAAGTTATTGTTTCTATTTATATATTATAATATTCCAGGGACAATAATTGTGGAGTATCAATATTCAATGCCAAATTAATAACTTCATAAAATTTTCTTGTACAAATATGCTATGGGTGACATTGAATTTTAAACTAACTCGAAATTTATAAAAATGTAATGAAATACAATTAAAATTAATACTACGTTGTACAATTAATATTTTATTAATAAAATAACAACAGCGGTAGTTTTCAAACATTCCTCTTTGATAGCAATCACATCTCAAGTGCACTGTGGAGACAAGACATTTGAACTCTGTCTCCTAGAACACTATCCCTTGTTTTGTTTTTTTCTATCTGTTAACTAATACTATTGTGGAAGGTAAAGTAAAAGACACTACTGAAGTAATTAAATCAACTCACTACTCAATTAATTCAATTTTTCAGTGTACTTTTCTGGAAGAAAATCTCCAGAAGATGTGTTAGGCTTTGGGCAATTTTTTTTAAACATTGCTTTTTACGTATTTAAATAGAAAATTACACCTTATGGTAATTTATGTAAGTTGATATGTGCATGATATACAGTGTAATTATTTTGTTACATAGCAAAAGTAACCTTAGGAATGGGTCAGGAATAAGCTTTGTAGGGAACCTAATGGTCTTCATAAAAGATATGAAACGTGATGATTCTCCCTGCAGGATGAACCATTAAAGTCCATGAATGATTCCAACGCCCTTCACTCATCTCGCAAATGAACTCAAAAGATTTCTGTGCCACAAACCACCTGGTGATTAATTGTTGTGGTACTCGGACCTTGGCCGACTGAAATTAACCTTTGCATTGTGAAGAGAATAAAAATCCAATCGCCATTCCCTTTGACAGTATTATATCTGAACACATTTCCAAATTTTCTTCATAGTGAATTATAGGATTGAAAGATTTGTATTGTAACTTACAAAAAATGTATTTCGTTTATATGTTGGTAGAGAAGGAACAGCGCAGTCCATGCTAATTACCCAAGTTTCATTTTTTCTTTACAAATATGAGTAAGCGAAAAAAGTAAATTATTTTACAAGCTAGAGAGACAAGAGTTAAATTGCGCTCAGTAATCGTGTATGTGTTTATAAAGTGTAGTTGGTTAAAATTTAAGGAACATAAACGATACAAAATTACATTACAAGTATTTAATGACAGATTTAGTCGGCAAAAACATTTGGTCCTGTTTACATTTGGACACTCTGCATATACACCTTCTCCTCTATACTCTATACATCCTCCTTCATTTAAATTTCATCTAGTCTGCCATCCTACTTAGCTAAACTCTCCAATATATTAATTAGTAAATAGTTTTGTAAAAATATTATATAAATGCTGAGAATTGCATTTTACGCTACAAACATTCTTCAAAGTTTTTGTAACATTTTATATAAATAAAGAGTGGCGATTTTAAATGATGGTCATACACTAAATCCTCCATTCTTCACCAATTTGTGATTATATGCTTTTTGTAGTATTTTTAAGCAAATTAAGCTTGCATTGTAAATAAATTAATTTAATAACCGTCACACAGGACCAGTGAAACATAAAGAGATTTTCTGATATAGTAGTTATATTGAGTTTCTTTGCTTTAAATTAAATATTATCTGAGCTCTTCTTTTCTTTACAATCCCCAACTTTTGTTCGTCCCATTTAGCTTAACAACACAAATATAATTATTGCCTCGAGGCTATGAAATTCAAATTTACTGCAAACCCTTACTTATGTATGGCCATTGTCTCTCAAATTACCATAAAAAAACATTTTTAAACAATAAAATAAATCTATATTAAATTTAATTTGAAAATCGTAGTGTTATTTCTGGAAAGAAAAAAAAAGAGCACCATTGCAGTATTAATGGTTCGTTTTATCTTATTATATGTATTATTTATTTTAAATAAAGTATTAAATAAACATAACTAGTTGATCCTAAGTGTGAGTAAAAAAAGTTTTTTTGTAGGCGGTTGTCTTGTATNTATATATATATATATTTGCAGCTGTTATATATAATAAATAAAAAATGCATAGAGAATGATAGTAGTGAATCCAATAAAAGATTAAATATTGCATTGATTATAAAAGTTTCTTTTATCAAAAATGTATACTCATTGTAATTTTTTCTTTTTGTGTATTCACTACACACCTTTTCCTTCCTGTTATTATTATATAAGAATAGAAAGAAGGAAATGTGTGAGTTATCGACCAGGATATTTGAAAGAGTTTGTAAGTTATTGATGATTTTTGGTAATTAATTTAGTACAATAATTTAGTGTACGCCAATATTTTGAGAATATATTTTGTCTTTAAAAGGGCTGAAAATACATATCATCAACTTTTTATAATTTTTATATTTTCATATACAATTATGAAATCAATGAAACTGTTATGTAACATTTATCGTTTTTTATGCATAAGAAAGTAAACATATATTTAATTATTAAATTTAAATTTCAGTCAACTTTACGAGACTAATAAGTTAGTAAAAAACGTAGAAAAGATTTAGTTTAATATATATATGGTAATATATAATTAGAAAATAAAATACAGATTTACACACTTTTTTTTTTAGATAATGTGTATAAATTTGCATTTTGTTTTATTATTAACACATTTCCAAAAAAATATCTAATATTAATAATATATTGCATCAATCAGTGAATTGCCAACAATCGACTCAATTAATTTCAATTTTGTTTTTATATAAAGAAAGGTTTTTTTTATAAAATACGATATATAATAATACTGATATATAAAAATATTGATAATATATAAAAATACTGATTTTAGTAGTGGTATTTAATCCCACGTTAAATTTTATACAAGAAATGCTAGGGTGTTGCAAAAAAATTTTACTACCTCAGCCGGGACTCGAACCCGCTTCTCCTGCTTTTCGGGCAAGTTAACTGACCACTACACCACTAGCTAACGAGTAAAACATAAACAGTATATATTATATCATAATGACTGATACACTATGTCTTACCAACACAAGGAAATTTGTAATCAACTTATGCTGATAAATGCTATATTAATTTTGAAAGTATAACTTCTATTTAATTACCAATTCATTGACTCCGGGTGCGATGTGATTTCCATACACTAGTTTAATTATTAAAAACATTTCTTATGAAAATAACAAAATATAACCAAAACAAATATTCGGGATGAACACATTAATAAGCTATCCGGCAAACTTTTCATACTTCTGACATGTTTCAAGGTAAACAATTTTGAACCGCAGGTGAGTTATTAACTTTGATTTAAATTTTTTTTTCAATTATAGCGTAAGATCCTCATAAACATAAATCTTCTTTTGAAATACTCCCGAATGTGGCCGTCTGTTTCGTGTGAGGTAAATATCGGAACTGCTTTACAAATTTGGCCTTCTTCTATTTTGACAGCTTATTTCCGACGAATGTAAAATAAAAAGATAACCTGCATGAAAGTTGATAGACCCCACTGAAGGCTATTTAACTTGGCGCGAACGAATCTTGAATCGCCATTTTGCTGTGTTTCAGGATATGCCCTCGCAATTAATTCTTAAGCAAATGCCTCAGACTCACACTTGGAAATGAAGGTTTTACTTCCAAAATAAATCTCTGGATGTCTGTTCGAGGCCAAAGGGATCTTCGAAAACAATTCATCGTTGAATTCATCGAGAAATATAGGTTTCAAGTTCTTCTTGGCTCTAAAGCAAACTCCAACTACCTCTTATAAAGTTGCAATCAGAATAATTCACTGTTACTTTACGCAGTTATTGGTAACTGCAGTGATTTCTGAATGCCACAAGTTGTTTGAAGAGCATCTATCAAGTTATTTTCTCTAGATTTGACGTTAATGTTCACAAATTAGTCTGCTATTTTACCTAACCACTACGATTTAGCCTCCATTCAGTGGCGACCGTATAAATTCATAATGCACCCTTCAATTTACTTGCAACAATGTTTAACTGAAAAAGAAATATCAAGGTTTATTGTTTCCTTTATAAAAAAAAATTATTCTCAAAACGAATATATAATTTTTATAAGTAGAAAATTTGATGGATTCGGTCAGGGTCGATAAAAAAAAAAATTACAAAATGTATTTTTATATTCTTATGACATTTTGGCTTACGTTGTGAGACAACTTCTTGTCTGTTGAAATAAAATGTAGTAATAAAACGTTAAAAAATATATTATTTACAATATACAACAAATACATGGTTAGTTAATATTTAGACTCAATTTCTATATATATATATATATATAATAA
>KZ808006.1:74688-85151 GCA_000696205.2 Oncopeltus fasciatus
ATATATTTATAAATTTCATTTTAAAGAATGATCATGTTTCATCATCAGATTATTTTTAATCTAGGAATTCATGAATATTTTTGAAAGATTTCGGTTTTTTTTCAAATTAAACCTTAACAAACATAAAAACCTACAAAACGATGCTGTGTTGCAGGTTAGTATATAGTTATAATTTTAGGAATTTTTTTTTTGTATATATGTAATCAATGATAGTAAATGTAAAGATCTGTTATTGTGCTTTGATCATTTAATTAGAACCAAATATATTTTATTACTGAATCTTGAACATTTCATGTACTCTAAGCAATTTTACCTTTGGCATAATACAAAGAACCGCAAGATGGGTAGATCCCCATATAACACTGAAAAACAAAGTTTTTGTTTCGGGGTTGAAATTAGCTGATTTTAATGTATTTCCACGTGTTAAAACCGAAAATGACCATAAAAATTATATATTAGCTCTTGTTTTCAAGATATAGTATCATTCTATTATATATATATTGAGTTTTCAACAAATGAAATATTTCATCACCAACAGTTGGTACACATGTTTGTTTACATAACACCCCTCTCATCAGCTGTTCATAAGTAGTAAACATAACCTTTGCGAGTTTGTCAATTGTACGCACGTGGTTGCTATTGAAATTATCGTGTGAAGTTGATTTTTAAATTAATTTAAGTGCTGATCTGAAATGCCTCGAAAGTGTGTGAATTCTGTCGATAGCTTTTGCTATATATGTGGTGAAATAACATTTAAGGCTCAGAAACGTAAAATGTCACCTATCATTAAGACTGCCTATGAACATTATTTTGGTGTAAAAGTTGGGGACCAAGATAAATCATGGGCTCCTCATATATGTTGTAATTCTTGTTCCGTCATATTGCGAGAGTGGCTGAAAAATAACAAGCGGGCAATGGCTTTTGCAGTACCTATGGTTTGGCGTGAGCCTACCAATCATACAGACGACTGTTATTTCTGCTTAACTCCTCCCATTAAGCAAGGTTTATCTATGAAGAAAAGAGGAACGGTGAAATACCCTAATCTCCCATCTGCTCTTCGGCCTGTACCACACTCAGACAATTTGCCAGTCCCTTCTCCACCCCAAAACTATGAAATTTTAGAGGAAAGTGATGAAGTCTGTTTACAAGAAGCAACCCATCCTTCTACATCCTATGACCCTGATTTTGATGTAAGCGATAGGTCTAGTGATCCGCACAGAATTAGTCAAGCAGAGTTGAGTGACCTTATAAGAGATCTTGGCTTGTCTAAGGAAAAGGCTGAGCTGTTAGGGTCAAGACTACAACAGTGGAATCTTCTAAAACATGATGTGAAAATATCTCAGTACAGACAGCTCAGTACAGGATGCTCCAGAAGTGTTTTATAAAAGACAAGCTAAACGACAGCGATCTTACAATACATCGGATTGACTTAATTGAAATTTGGTGGTACAAACCTCTTTTATTTGTCAAAACACTAAGAATAATGTTTTTTTTAAATCAATTTTGTACTTAAAATATTCTAAAAGAAACATAACAATATTGTTTATTGTACTTTCACTTTTCACGTATAGTATAACTACTCTTTAAGATTAAGTGCTGTATATCTCAAAAACCAGAGCTAATAAAAAATTTTCAATGTTATTTTCGTTTTTATCACCCCAAAATTAGTAGAAATAGACTAATTTAGTGTAGGAAACATTCAAAAAATATTTTTTTTGTTGTGCAGTGTAATTGGTGAATCAGATTATGTTTGCAATGTTAGGGTCATGTTCGTACTCCACTAAATGTTCACAGCTCCTATGATAGAAGGAAATTCGCTGCTCTCTTATTGACGAGATATGTCGGTCTACTGGTAAATAAGTCATCTTTAGCAGTAAAACGCTACAGAAAGTTTCAAGACCTCCAAGAGCTTGGAGCAGATCTGTTCTATTATTCCATAAGATTGCATACCGGAATTAGCATGAAAGTGATGTAAGAAGAAACATATCACTAAGGTCTTGACAAGTTAACATAAGCAGTATATATTCAAGGTGAATACAGAGTCCTGGGGTCTACATAGCCCAACTAAAGCAAGTTATCTTCAACATTGTATTATTGTAAACTATATTTGTTTACAAAACCTGCAAGACTTACTAGTGTTGAAGGTTAGCATTCCTTTAGATATGAGGGAAAATTTCTATATTTGAAAAAAAAACATCTACCACGTCCCTTAATCACTCTCGGTTACACAATATTCAGAATTTAAAATTGATTTTTTTTATTTTAAATTAATTTCAGTAGTAAATCGAAAGAATAAAAAATCTTATCTGTAAATGGCTTTGACTGATATTTTTTCTAATTAAATTATTAATTTGTGTAAACTTACTTTTGCAGATCAGAACTGATTACACTTTTGTGCAGCATAATAAGTGATAGTATACACTGTTATATGACCAGCTATCTCTCACTGAGATGTTTCTCATATCTACAATAAAATTTATTAACAGTTGAAAAAAAACAACTAATATTTTAATTGTAATGACCTGTGGCCATTTTTTAAGCTTTTTTTTCGGCTTTGCATATTATTGGTATTTATATTCTAAGGATTATTAAAAAAAAGTAAATTTTCAATATATAATAAATGCTTCAATCAAATCTAATAATTCTTCTATTTAAGAATATCAAATATTAATTATATGTTTCATAATTTCCGATTTGATGTACCCCTTTTCCTAACTTTTCTTGCTTGATTTCAGTAATTTTATTCTTAAGATATATAACGTAGCAAATAAAGGACACGAGGTGATATCAATTACAAATAGATTTTTCTATGTTAGAGGTTACTCGCAAAATATAAAAAAAAACAGCGAAATTAAAAATTTACGGAGAATACGTGTCTATTAGTATCTCTACAATGAATACGGAATTCGGCGAAGCAATTCCCTAAAAAAAATGCGGAACGATGTCTCGAAACTAAGTGTTGACTCTAGCTGTCCCCTAGTTTCCACTGTGCACACCAGCGCCATCTCTATTAGTGTATCTCCAATTAATGCAGAAATTGGCGAAACAATGCACTTAACAAAACGCGGAACGAGAGAACTTGCGACTAAGTGTTGACTACAGCTGTCACCTGAGTAGTCACTGTGCACACCTATTAGTCTATTAGTGTCTCTCCAATTAATGCAGAATCTGGCGAAACAATGCACTAAACAAAATTCGGAACGATAGAACTTTAGACTAATTGTTGACTACAGCTGTCACCTGAGTAGTCACTGTGCACACCAGCGCCATCTCTATTAGTTTCTCTCCAAATAATGCGGAATTTGGTGAGATAATACACTAAACTAAATGCGGAACGATAGAACTTGAGACTAATTGGTGACTACAGCTGTCCCCTAGTTGCCACTGTGCACACCAGCACCATCTCTAATAGTGTCTCTCCAATTAATGCTGAATCTGGCGAAACAATGCACTAAACAAAATGCGGAACGATGTCTCAAAAATAAGTGTTGACTTTAGCTGTCACTTGAGTAGTCACTGTGCACACCAGCGCCATCTCTATTAGTGTCTATCCAATTAATGCAGAATTTGGTGAAATAATGCACTAAACTAAATGCGGAACGATAGAACATGAGACTAATTGGTGACTACACCTGTCCCCTAGTTGCCACTGTGCACACCAGCACCATCTCTATTAGTGTCTCTCCAATTAATGCGGAATCTGGCGAAACAATGCAATAAACAAAACACAGAACGAGAGAACTTGAGACTAATTGTTGACTACAGCTGTCACCTGAGTAGTCACTGTGCACACCAGTGCCATCTCTATTAGTGTCTCTCCAATTAATGCGGAATTTGGTGAAATAATGCACTAAACTAAATGCGGAACGATAGAACTTGAGACTAATTGTTGACTACAGCTGTCCCCTATTTGCCACTGTGCAAACCAGCGCCATCTCTATTAGTGTCTCTCCAATTAATGCGGAATCTGGCGAAACAATGCAATAAACAAAACACAGATTGAGAGAACTTGAGACTAAGTGTTGACTACAGCTGTCACCTGAGTAGTCACTGTGCATACCAGCGCCATCTCTATTAGTGTCTCTTCAATTAATGCAGAATTTGGTGATATAATGCACTAAACAAAATTCAGAACGATAGAATTTGAGACTAATTGTTGACAACAGCTGTCACCTGAGTAGTCACTGTGCACACCAGCGCCATGTCTATTAGTATCTCTACAATGAATACGGAATTTGGCGAAGCAATTCCCTAAACAAAATGCGGAACGATGTCTCAAAAATAAGTGTTGACTTTAGCTGTCACTTGAGTAGTCACTGTGCACACCAGCGCCATCTCTATTAGTGTCTTTCTAATTAATGCAGAATTTGGCGAAACAATGCTCTAAACAAAACGCGGAACGATAGAACTCGAAACTGAGTGTTGGCTACAGCTGTCACCTGAGTAGTCACTGTGCACACCAGCGCCATCTCTATTAGTGTCTCTCCAATTAATTTAGAATTTGGCGAAACAATGCACTAAACAAAACGCGGAACGAGAGAACTAGAGACTAAGTGTTGACTACAGCTGTCACCTGAGTAGTCACTGTGCACACCAGCGCCATCTCTATTAGTTTCTCTCCAATTAATGCGGAATTTGGTGAAATAATGCACTAAACTAAATGCGGAACGATAGAACTTGAGACTAATTGGTGACTACAGCTGTCCCCTAGTTGCCACTGTGCACACCAGCACCATCTCTCTTAGTGTCTCTCCAATTAATGCTGAATCTGGCGAAACAATGCACTAAACATGCGGAACGATGTCTCGAAACTAAGTGTTGACTCTAGCTGTCCCCTAGTTGCCACTGTGCACACCAGCGCCATCGCTATTAGTGTCTCTCCAATTAATGCAGAACTTGGCGAAACGATGCACTAAACAAAACGAGGAACGATAGAACTCGAAACTAAGAAATTGATTAGAGCACAAAGTCTTACTTTAATATTAAGAAAAGCCTCTTGAGACAAAGAAGATGTATTGTATCGCTATTTGTGATTAGGTGTGCATGAAGTACGAAGACGAATTCTATGTAATTGTTATCGGCATCACATGGTAGTGCATACAGAGAGACGATAAATCAATGACTAATGGAAAAGTTTCTATTCAAAAGTAAAGTTTACCTGGGACTCCTAGTGGTCTTTATCTAATAGTGGAATGCATTATGCGTTGGTAAGGTACTGCATTTTCCAAACCTACCAGTATGGCCGTTCATGGAGAAGCCACTCATGAAAACCAAACAGAGAAATCCAAACTTGCTGAAATTCAATATTATCCTGTCCATGAGATTTGCTACATCTACATTCCATTGAGCCTTATCTATCCTATCAGGTCGATTTAGGTTCTATTAAGCGACGAAACTCCTCATCTTCAGAGATTACGAAACGTCTTTCGACAACTTTTTGCGGTGTTGCCTTTCCAGTGAGTGTCGCACGAGTGTTCGTTGTGTTAGCTGTTGATGCGTTGAGCTTTCTGTTGAGCCTAGGCTTGTTAAGGTCTTGCGTGTTCGTTCATCCACATATCCGTTCCGTGTGGGAGATATGGAAAACAGTTATTTTGATCCATCCCCTCATATCTGATTTGCAAGTTACAGCGAGAAAATCATACTTGCTGTTTTATCAGAATTCGTAATTCTATTCTTATTTTTACCGTTTATTTATCTAATTCTGTATTCATATATGCAACCTCTGCAAGATATAAATACTGGGAGTGTGAACATGCCACTGCAGTGAATTCTACTTTGTCAGTGACGCGGGTACTGCATTATCAGGAAGTGACATCTGTATAGTTGCAACATGAAAGTTTTCTTCGTATGTTTGTACTTGCACTATGTAAACATCTTATATACTTAAATTTAACTCTTGATACATACTTTATATCTTTCACTCGTATCAAAACATCAATAAATATTTCAGATTGTTCTAGAAAGATTTTTCTAGTGATAATCAAATAGGCTTTTAAAACAATTCTGAAATTTTAAATCCTAAACATTAAAAAAACAACAATATTTTGAATAGTATGTAAACAGTAATCTAGCGACCTAAATTTGGAAATCAATGAAATATCCGCTCCAGTATCGATACGGAATGTTATAACGACATTGCCTACCTCCTTGGCTTCCTGGAGAACATCGCATTGCTGGTATTAATAACACTGCACAACAAAAAAATATTTTTTGAATGTTTCCTACACTAAATTAGTCTATTTCTACTAATTTTGGGGTGATACAAACGAAAATAACATTGCAAATTTTTTATTAGCTATGGTTTTTGAGATATACAGCACTTAATCTTAAAGATTAGTTATACTATACGTGAAAAGTGAAAGTACAAAAAACAATATTGTTATGTTTCTTTTAGAATATTTTAAGTACAAAATTGATTAAAAAAAACATTATTCTTAGTGTTTTGACAAATAAAAGAGGTTTGTACCACCAAATTTCAATTAAGTCAATCCGATGTATTGTAAGATCGCTGTCGTTTAGCATGTCTTTTATAAAACACTTCTGGAGCATCCTGTACTGAGCTGTCTGTACTGAGATATTTTCACATCATGTTTTAGAAGATTCCACTGTTGTCTTGACCCTAACAGCTCAGCCTTTTCCTTAGACAAGCCAAGATCTCTTATAAGGTCACTCAACTCTGCTTGACTAATTCTGTGCGGATCACTAGACCTATCGCTTACATCAAAATCAGGGTCATAGGATGTAGAAGGATGGGTTGCTTCTTGTAAACAGACTTCATCACTTTCCACTAAAATTTCATAGTTTTGGGGTGGAGAAGGGACTGGCAAATTGTCTGAGTGTGGTACAGGCCGAAGAGCAGATGGGAGATTAGGGTATTTCACCGTTCCTCTTTTCTCCATAGATAAACCTTGCTTAATGGGAGGAGTTAAGCAGAAATAACAGTCGTCTGTATGATTGGTAGGCTCACGCCAAACCATAGGTACTGCAAAAGCCATTGCCCGCTTGTTATTTTTCAGCCTTGTTATTGTACTTTCACTTTTCACGTATAGTATAACTACTCTTTAAGATTAAGTGCTGTATATCTCAAAAACCAGAGCTAATAAAAAATTTTCAATGTTATTTTCGTTTTTATCACCCCAAAATTAGTAGAAATAGACTAATTTAGTGTAGGAAACATTCAAAAAATATTTTTTTGTTGTGCAGTGTTATTAATACCAGCAATGCGATGTTCTCCAGGGAGCCAAGGTGGTAGGCAATGTCGTTATAACATTCCGTATCGATACTGGAGCGGATATTTCATTGATTTCCAAACTTAGGTCGCTAGATTACTGACAATATGACGGAACAATGAAATATTTCATTTGTTGAAAACTCAATATTTATATAATAGAATGATAATATGTCTTGAAAACAAGAGCTAATATATAATTTTTATGGTCAATTTCGGTTTTAACACGTGGAAATACATTAAAATCAGATAATTCCAACCCCGAAACAAAAACTTTGTTGTTCAGTGTAAGCGACGTAACCTGAAGACGCGTGGCTATTTTATGCGTTACCTTCCTCTGCCATGGAAAAATGATTTTTTATCCAAGATGAGCCGCTTAAAACGACCAGCTTAGCATCTCAACTTAACGGTCATTTTATTTTTCTGAAAATCACAACTTAGGGCGTTGGGATTTATCAGCAACTGACACAATATACATAATCGTTTAGTCAGACGGCGTCAACATGAAAACCAACTACATTATAATCCTAATGATATGAATCTCCTAGCAGTATATTAACGTATTATAATTACATATTTGTGTATTTAACTTATCTAGTACAGCTCTCTAGTGGCAGGCTATTTTAAAATTTATTTTTATTTTCTACATGTGCAAGAAATACATTCTGCGAATTCAACATATATTTGTTTCTAGTTTTTGCCATCCTATGAAACAGATGTTCTATACACTAAAAAATACCTCCATGCAACACATTAGTCCTAAGCAATTTATATAGAATGATTATAAGATCGATAAAAATACGTCTGGGTTTATCGCTAGAATTTTTAATATTTTAAAGTTCATATATTAATTTGTTAATGCGGAATTAATTTATGCGGACTTTCAAACGCAACGAAAGGAAATAAAAAAAAATGACTATGTAGATAATATACCGTATAATATACGGATAATATAGCCTTAATAAATTTAAAAAGAAGACAGAACATTAAGCAATCCATCAAACTGCATGGAATTTTTTTTTCTCTTTTTTTTCTCTTGAAATAATTGTTTATAATAGACTTTCTTACGTAAAACTTCTTAGAATCTAAACTTATTCTTCCATCGAGGCCTGACTACATATTTTACATTTAGGTTACTTCTAGAACTTTTGGGAAGCGGAGAGTCCACCAACAACAACTGCACAGAACTGCACCAACGTCCGTAACTTGCACAAAAACATGATGGAGACCAGTATACATAATTAAAATAACTGAATGGTACTAGCAACTGACAGATAACTCTTTAAAATATTTTTAAAATTACTTTATATAGTCACATGTTTCATGTCCGTATGGAATTTTTATACACTACGTGGTGATAGCAAATCAAGGTTGCTTAAGCTACTTTAGACTAACAATCTTCAGGCTAAATAACACTTGAAATAGTTACATTTTTAACTAATTTCGGTTTATGAAGAAGTTTTCTATTAGTTACATAAAGAATTTAATTTTTATAGGGGATTTATCGGTTATTTACACAAGTCATCTTCAGGGCAAGTCAAACCAGTTCCTGTGAATGGTATGAGTGCAGGCCTAACCACAAGACGTTTATTGATTTGCGGATTACCTCATGTTTCACTCGCCTTTTGGCAGAAATATGAGTTTTAGTCATTGTTTGAACAATCTAATAAAATTCTTGTTTTAGCACTTATAAGATAGTAGTACTTAAACTTTTCATTAATAAATGACAATCATATAATAATATATTTTATTTCTTATTAAATTTATTTTCATTTTCAGGTTTTACCTTTTACAGCTGGGGTGAATGTAAAGCTTAAAAAAATAAGAAGTATGCATTATATAAATATCAAGTCATAAAAATGTAACAAAATAGATGTTTTAATAAACCTATATATTTTAATTGCCGACTAAATATTTAAGTCTTAGGTTGCGAAAATGTTTTAGTTTTATTTACTAGGTTTTGGTTCCTTTCCAACCTGTAGAAAAACTCTGTCACGGCTGACAAATCAGAAATTAACTCAAAATTATTTGACAAACTTTAAATTCAGCTAAACAATGGCTTCCACAGAACAAATGCTTCAGAGGGATCCATATACGTACTTCCAAACTTTACAATTATTAGAATTCCAATTATTTCGAGAACAGATTTATCAATTGAATGTGAAGAATTTAATAAACGATGTAGGCAACTGTTTGTATGAGGCAAACTGCAAAACAACGAACGAAACACTGAATATAAATTCACAAAATGTATTTAACATTCAATAATTTCATAATTAATTAATTAATTGAATAATGTGTACAATTCAATAATTTCTCCAAAGTGGACATATAGTTGGAGGTGAAGGCCTATCCAAACCACATAATGTCTTATTCATTCTATCTGAGTTATATTATGCATGTTCTTTAATACATTATGACGTGCAAATTTCCTTCCTTAACAATATTCGAAAGTCATATTTAATTCATTCCTTTCCAAACTGACCAGTTTTCCTAATTTCTACAGCACATTTCCAGAAATTTCTGTTCCCATTACCCTTGCCACCAAATTTTGAAAGTGGCTCCTCGTGGATAGTGCCAGTGACAGCTTGGAAGAGATTTCAACTTAAAACCACAGCAACGTTAC
This sequence comes from Oncopeltus fasciatus, assembly GCA_000696205.2. NCBI lineage: Eukaryota > Metazoa > Arthropoda > Insecta > Hemiptera > Lygaeidae > Oncopeltus > Oncopeltus fasciatus. The sequence continues at coordinate 84,543 of KZ808006.1, forward strand.
CTAAATATTGTATCTTCATGTGACACTAAAACTTAAATAAACACTCAAAGCTGAGAATCCTTTAGATAGAATGCGGAAATATGAATCCTATTATTTCTACTTATAATGAGACTTCTAATTCCATTTATAATTAATCTGATAGTTTGGTCACTTATTAGTTGATTATGTAAGTGTTATCATAGTCAGAAACTTTGTAAATTGTTTTTTGCAGAATGAATTTTTAAGATATTTTAATTACTTTTAATAGTAAAATAAATTATTTAATACTTTAAATAAAATCTTAGAACCTACTACCTAGAAAATACTGGAACATACTATATAGAATTTCAATATTTTATGAGCTCTATTTACTAAGAAGAGTGAATATTGATGAAATATGAAAAGCCAAAAGTAATAATAGAAAAAGCTTTTTTAAATTTGGCAGGCAATAGGTCCACCTAGAGACAAGAGTAGGTCTTTGTTTTTGTCAATTCCAAAATGAGCATTTAACCTACCGATCATTTTCTTTAAGAATTTAACACAACATAAATTTTTTTAAATTATATTTTGATTCTATTATTTTTTACGATTTACTATTTTTACTAGTTTTATTTACTATGGTAAATTATT
>KZ808006.1:85200-132166 GCA_000696205.2 Oncopeltus fasciatus
TATATATATATATATAGATATATATATATATATATATATATATAAGAAAAGACCATATTCTCTCTTAACCTATGTAGGATCGGTGTAGATTTGATGAATTATTTCAAAAGTCGCATTGAAGAAGTAATGTAGATGCATGATTTTCTCGCTTAATGTTTGGTGAAATATATTATGCACTTGAAATAACTCTTCTCTTTTGCTGAAGCCAGTTATTTGCCAGGTAATTAACAAATTCACTTAATGATCAGCAAATAAAAGTCTTCTGATTGTTTGCCAGGACAAAACTCATTGTCTATTCATGTATTCCAGGCATTGTGATATATATCTGATCGTATCTACTGAAACATTCTTCTTCCTCGACATCAGTGCTTTCGGTAAACCTCAATCATGAAGGCTTTCTTGGCAGTCACAGTGGCTCTAGCGGTCGGTAAGTAGCGAGATGTATCCGAATGTATCTGTATTTATCATGTGCATTAGTCAAATTAACTATCAATCTGATTCAGTCACACACATATACGTGAAAGTTGTAACAAGATTTTTCAATCCACAACATTCGGTGGAAATTCTCTGATTAGATCAACCTACTTCACTGTTCATAAAGGAACTGATTGTGGAGCGTTACAGTTTAGTGAGATGGTTCTGCCTCCCAGACAAGCCAAGTTTTAGCTAACCCTCGTCTCCCATTGCTGGTCTGGTCCATAAGAATGGAAGCAACCTTTATCTTTGGCACTCTTTAATGTAACATGTATAACCTGTTTGCATTAAGTATCTCCCATACAATACAATATTGCCGACATGTATTTATTTATTTTCAATAGCCAATAGAAAATGTAGGCCAAATGCAACATTATTCAGCTTTTTTATATAAGTGTGTTTAGTAAACCCGTTTAGTAAAAGACGTTTATTATTCATACCACGCATATAATAGCCTTAATTTTACGCTTTATTCATGAAGGATCAGAGTTTAGTTATCTGCAAATTTTGACTGCCAATTCATTATTATACGTATAATAATTATTTATATGTTAAAAGTATCGACTAAAAAATAATATAAAATTAAAAGAGGTGGGTGCCATGGTAGCTTAGAGGATACTTTCGGGTTTTGCAATCCTGGCGTTGTGGGTTCAAATCTCGCCCAGGGCAAGCTTTTATCTATAAATACAAGCTTGCCCTGAGCTATCCCTGAGCAACCTGTAGGTAGCCCCTTCTTCTATGACCCAAAGTGATTAAAAGGAAAGCTAATAATACAAAAAAAAAAATTATCAGAAGCCCACTGATCCGATAGAATCAGAAATCCAATCTTTCATAAAGCTCATTACTTACCTGGGAATGTCTTGAGGAAGACTCAGAGGGAGGATTCAGCCTCAAATTTGCGTAAATAAATCTTGACAGGAAACCTGCAGCTAAAGATGGTATCTTTTTTCCAAGCTTCAGGAAATTGACATCGACCCGCTAGTTTTCGTTTGGCAGAAAAGTACTCGCCAACAGATTCTCTTGCTTCTTGATTGAGTGGCTGAAATCTACTTCTTTCCGTCAATTAATTGTGTGGAACTTCAAAAATATCTTTAAAGGTAACACATAGTTCATTAAATGTCTTCTTTTCTGAATTAGATGGGGAACAAATGTCTTTTAACTTCTTGTAATTTTTCATGGTAACAACCACTCATGAAGCAAAGACCAGCTCTTCTTCAAAAACACTTTTAAACTCCAGTCTATTTATAAATAATTGCCTAAAATTGTTCCGCGACATGTTTTCAGCGTCAAATTTGGAAAGACACCAAACACCGGGACTCATCTTGTAGGTTCTAATTCTTTGCTCTGGGAATTCTCTGCTCGATTTTGGCATCGGCTTAGCAAATTCTATAATTTTTTTTGTTTCGGGAACAACAGAAATACCATTAACGTTATTACAGATATGTTTTAAGTAAATCAGTTCTTGTAGTATTCATCTCACTACACCTCAGAAACTTTGTTTGTTTTATAGGAATATTAAAAAATAATTTCCTTCTTTCTATTGGTTTGATTTTACTCAGAAATTAACTTGTTTTTTCTAAGCTTTCTTATAATAATTTAAGAGCCACATCCTGAATTTAATAAGGAAAAACTGTAGCCAATAGTGCGTTTACGAGGTCAGAAAATGTAAATCAGTTTATGTAGTATATGGTTTTACATAAGTTCATCAAGAGTGAAGTTACCTGCGTACAAATGCGTAAGAGGTATGCAAATATGTACTACTAATTCCTGAAATATATTATATTACACAAGGCGTTAATGAAGTCAAAAGTAAATTCTCAAACACATGTCGACCTTGTACATTACCCACACGGAAAATGTGCGAACAATCGTCAATATGTCAAAAGTGAATTAATTGAAGAGGAGTTGTTTCAATTTATTTTATAATTCTTGAGATGAACTCTATATTTTAATTACCATAAATAAATAGATATGTCTTTATTTTCATCCAACATTGCAGAAATTAAATTATCAGCCAACACAACATTGAAATTATAGGTCTTAGTGTTTGTCCCCCACCTAGTCCCAATAACGCATATATTAAATTTCATTATTATATAAGAATTTAAATTCACTCTCCTAAAGCTATTATTAAACAATTTACGTTGTTGAAAGACTAGTAAATTATAAATCATTGGATGAAATGCTAATTAATTTCTAAAAGTTATGTATCGTAAATTGTTTGAAAAGTTTTTGTTTAAAAATAAAACAGTTTGACTCAGTCATTATTCGGTATTGTAGAATATTAGTCATAGATGACCTAATTAATGACTGAATTCTTGAATGAATTAATTGAAATTCTCTTCAAGCGCTTGAGCTGAATCCTTATGTCTGCTCCGTGTAGAAGTAACGTGTTGTTGTTGTGTTTCAGTGCTGGCGGTGCAGAGCAAGTCGCCCGAGACTCTGTGCTATCCTGAGGGAACAGACTGCCCAGATGTCTGGAGACCAGTCTGCGCCGTCAGGCCCGACGGGAATGGTCACCAGGAGTACCAGACAGTTCCCAGTTACTGCGAGCTCATGACGTACGAGTGTCGTGAAGGTATGGCCTTTGTCTTCAGCGTGAGGAACATGGTTCTATCCGTATGGTGCCCATATGGCAACCATGTTGCGGGTTCAAGCTCCGTACTCTCTTTAGCCTTCCGAGATGCCTAAGGAAACTAAAGATTTTACCATAAAAATAATTAGAATTTTCACTTTATTAGAATACGTTATACAAGAATTATTTGTTTTGTTAACTCATAAAGATGTAAAGCTTCTGGATTGAAACCACTAGGGTCAAATTGAGAGGCAAAATTAAAAAAAAAAGGATATTATAGACAATTTTGTGGATAATTTGTTCGGTTTCGCTTTTCTGATTTCTACAAAATTCTAAGTAATTTACAAAATTTCTCATTTTCGGAAAGTAAGATTACTTAAGAATGAATAAAATATTAAAAATATATATAACGGATTTATATTTATGGATATCATTGTTAATAACGTTTGATTAAAATTATGAACCTATTACTATTTTCATATATATGTTCGCAATCTGGCGGTAATTATATTAACAATATAGAATCCAATTACCGACTAGAACTTTTCATTTTGTAGTTATTTATACTTTCGTTTGTAGATCACCACAATAAAAAGACAAAGGGAAAAAGGAAGGGTATTATTGGGAATAGGTAACTTTGGAACTGGGAAAAATGTTTAAATGGCTTATTTTGAAGGAGAGCTAATGGTTTTTAAAGATGTTGAAAATGTTTAAATAAGTTGAAGAAATTTGTTCTATGTCCGTTCTGTCGTTAACTGGATTATGTTGTAAGTTAATGTGAACGGTTTCAGACAAAAGGCGTTTGTGTACATAGGGTTCAGTGGAAAGAATGGTAATGTTATCGAAGTCAAATTAATGTTTTTCGTGAAAAACATGTTTAGTGAGGGCAGTTTTTATTAGTTTTTCTCTTAATTACATTTTTATGATTATTAATTTTACGGGGAATATGGTTATTAGTTCGTCCATTGTAAGAACCAAGGCAATTTAGGAGTGGAACAAGGAATTTTATGAACAACATTAGTTCTGTTAGGAAGGAGGATGGGGTCTTTGAGGATGGTGTAAATAGATTTTAACTTGTTTTGGTGGAAAAAGAAAGCTTGAGGTTAGGAAAAGTTTTTCTGAGAGATTTCTTAATATTTTCAGACAGTTTTGGAATATAAGGAAGAGATCGGAAAATTAAGTCATTATCTTGGGGGAAGGGGGAGAGTTGGAAAAGTGGAAATAAAAAATTCTTTAACAAGTTTTTTAATGATGTGAGTAGGAAAACCATTAGAGAGGAGGATGTCAGTTGTTTTTGCTATGGAATATCTTGTTAGAGAGTGTGAGTGATCTGTAGATAATGGTTTTTGGCTACATTTATTTTAAACCGTAAGCCGAAATGTCGGCAGATAATTTTAAAAAAATATACACTAGTATTTTTTTTGGATCTAACTTAACCGAACTCCTACAAAAAAACATGTAATAATAATATCTACGGTAAAAAAAACTATTCATTTGAAAAATCATCAATGTTTTTTATGTCATTTATTTCGTTTATGTTAATGTTACAATTATTTACAAAATATTAGACATAAATTATTTTATTCATAAAAGCAAATTTCAAAAATAATTGTTAATTTAAATCGGGGACCTATATTTTAAATTTAGACAAACCAAACTTTGGTCTTTCTATTACAAATTGTTGAATAAAATGATTGTTCGTTGAAATGTATTGGAAAGTTAAATCGTTAGGATCGTAGCCCGTTGGAATGTCTAACTAACTTCTTGCCGGTCTGGGAGTAGCTCTTTCAAAACTCCGGGTTCTCAGCCACTCAAATTTTCCGAAGGTTCTGAATAAACAATTTGGTGTAAATGTTCAATATCTATTTAGAAACCTTTATGTATATAATTTAGGTTCTTCTTCTTATTATTAAATATAGTATATATNTCTTTACAATCCGACTCTATGTAGACAGTATTTATATAATTTGGTAAAAACAAATTTCGTTTCTTTAAATAAATATTTTTCTATAATAGATTTATCATATCGTAATTGATGAATATTGAACAATATGGAAATATACAACTTAGAACAGAAGACAGTTTGTGCCCAACTACGAATTAGAATATGCTATAACATTTTAATCTTAATATTAGCAGAAATAAATGAAAAAGAAACATATAGTTATTCAAATCCACTCACTTAATTCACAATACTGAATTTTTTGTTTGACATTAATATATATATATAAAAACTAAAATTACTGTAATAAAATATTTATTTTGTATTTATTTGTCATATCAGAAATGTATTTAAAAGTCAGATGCTAGAGGGAATTGAAATATCTTTTTGGTAAACCTAAATATACCACTGTTTGTGAAATACAAAATTTTACGCTCTTATTTTCTTATTTTATTCCTTTCTCATCTCTCGTATTCAATTGATTCAGAAATTGCTCTATTAAATATTGATTTAGCTGCTATTAATTAATGGAAACTAAACTTCATTTCAATACATAAGGAACGTATGAATTGAGTTCGTTATAATATCCAACTTTCTTTAAATGGTTAAACAAAATTATATTGCATACATTTTGTTTTTATCGCCGTCCCGAGATAGAACAGGTAGATCTGCCATGATTTTCGGAAAAAATCCATCGACTTTATCGAAAAATCGGTTGACTTTGACGAATGATCACTATATTCACATCTTGATAACCCGATTGAAACGAGCAAACCAATTTTGGCACATAAGTTTACCTAAGAACTTATTACCATAACCACCAAACAATTGTCTATCAGAATTTTCTGCAGTTCTCTATTTTAAGAAATAAAAAATCAAAACTTATGTGATTTTTGGAAATCTCCATTTTCAAAGCGGAACAACTTATCACTTAGGAGATGAATATGGCTACCTTAATTATCAGAACGTTGTTTGGACTCTGAACTTCCATTCTGTGTCTTCGCTCTATAAAGATTAGAGTGATTAAAGCAATCACTTGATGCAAACTTTTAATTAATTTCCCCCAAGCTTCTTTACGAGCTGGGAGATGACTGACTCCAGAACGATGCAAGCTTCAAGGCAAAATGAGGGCTACACAGGGGACTGGATTCAATGACCCATTCCCAGGGAGTCGGAATCATTGCTCTGTCGGCGAGTCGTTCACTCACCTTGGGCCAGGGCATCCAAGCCCCTCAGCTTCCTCGACTCAAGAGGTACTACTTTTGTGTCTATATTTCTTTTTGAACTTTCTGGTCAACTCAGATGTTTATCAGGAAATAGAAGGGGAAAAATGAAATGTTAGAGATAAAGCATCCAACAGAAGTAAAACATTGTTTGCAATTGGTTTGAGAGGTACTTGAATAATAAACTATTAGCACTACGTCTTAAATCACTCTAATCAAATAAAAATTAACGTATTTTTCATTTTACTATCAGCACTTGATGCAGCTAGCAAAATAAAAATAAATTGTCTTTTGCCCACTTTTAAAAATTTATTTATGGAAAATAAATTAGGTTTATACCGTTCCAGCGAGTTGTTTTGTGATAAAGCACTCATTAGGAATTTAAATATTTATTACTTAGAAAGGAATAAGATTAAAAATGATTTAACTAATTTATAATCACATTAATTTAACAAATTTACAATCACAAAAAAAAAAACAAAAAAAAAGAAGAAAAAAAAAACGGTTTAGCGAAGTAAAGTAGAAGTCGAGAGGAGAATGATGTTTTAAGGATATATTATTCGTTAAGAACGTCACACTGAAATAGGTGTTTGTTCAGCTCACCTTGCTCACTGCCTATCTCATTCTATGAAGGTTGTAGCTAATTCGGTAAGCAGTAGAGGATTCCTCTATGTCACTAATAACAGAGTGACTTTCGGACCTGGAATTTCGGATCAGGAATCTAGTTTATCAAAAGGAGTTACAGAGCCATTTTCCGATTTAGGCGTGTTCAGTACCATTGTATTTTACAGCTTCAACTGCAAGAAATTCACTCAAGACAATTTCGGCACAAATCGTTTTTACTTAATTATGACACTTAAGTCATTAAATGTTATGTGCTCATACAAAACTCATAAACAAAACTGAATGAATAGTAAGATAATTATAGTCTTAAAATAATAAAATGAATGTGTCAAACATTTTAAACAGCAGTGGAAAAAGAAATTTTAAAAACAGTTCTTATGATGGAATTAGAGTCTCATGTCCGGCGTTCAGGTTGTTCATTACATAAATTCATTTTTGTAACACTATAATATAATGGGAATAGGGGAAAATTTCAGCAAAAAAAAAGTTCTTGTTGTAAGGTATTTATTATTTATTTACAAATAAGTAGGGTGAGGTCAATGATGCCCGTATCCGTAACCATGTCCATAACCGTGTCCGTAGCTCAGTAGATTATTGTTCGAGTAGCTCGTAGCGCCGTGGTCATACCTGGAAACAGAAGGACAATTATACCTGTGATTGAAATTCACTGCTACCTTTACAAGAACACTACTTTCTTTCAAGAACATTTATCCTTTTATTTATAATTTTAATAGAAAAATAGTCTCATAACAAATGCGATCGATATATGAACGCGAGATTATATATTGTATTCAAACTCTACAAAAAACGTAAATGTTGTTATTAACTAAGAAAACCACTAATGCAACATTCCATATCCAGTTTATGTCTCACAATCCTGTTAAATAATATTAATAACTTTAAAATTTTTTTGGCATATTTATTTTCATCTATTTATCTCTACAATCCGACTCTATGTAGACAGTATTTATATAATTTGGTAAAAACAAATTTCGTTTCTTTAAATAAATATTTTTCTATAATAGATTTATCATATCGTAATTGATGAATATTGAACAATATGGAAATATACAACTTAGAACAGAAGACAGTTTGTGCCCAACTACGAATTAGAATATGCTATAACATTTTAATCTTAATATTAGCAGAAATAAATGAAAAAGAAACATATAGTTATTCAAATCCACTCACTTAATTCACAATACTGAATTTTTTGTTTGACATTAAAGAAAGGATACATCTGTATGTGTATGCGTGTGTTAATATATATAATATAAATAGCATTGCATACCCTCCATGCCCATATCCTTTGAGTCCGTAGCCTCCATAACCTTTGAGTCCGTAGCCTCCATAACCTTTGAGTCCGTAGCCTCCATAACCTTTGAGTCCGTAGCCTCCATAACCTTTGAGTCCATAGTCTCCATAACCCTTGAGCCCAAGGCCTCCATATCCACCGTGCCCGTAGCCATAAGCTCCATATCCATCAAGTCCATAATCACCATATCCTCCATGGCCATATCCTCCGTATCCACCAAGTCCATAGCCACCATAACCCTTGAGTCCATAACCTCCATGGTCGTATCCTCCATATCCACCTAGGCCGTATCCTCCATATCCACTATGTCCGTAGCCTCCATATCCACCAAGTCCGTGGGCCCCATATCCTCCGTGGCCGTATCCTCCATATCCACCTAGGCCGTATCCGTCATAACCACCAAGTCCGTAGCTTCCATGCCCATATCCATATCCTTCATAGCCGGGATATCCACCGACTCCTCCATAATATCCACCAAGAGCTCCGAATCCACCGTAGCCTCCGGGATAAGCATAACCATGCGAGTCACCGTGGTAGTGATGGTCGATTCCATAAGAAAACTTTCCCTGGTGCGGTTTTGCTGCAATAGAAACAATAGAGAGTTAGTAAATTACACTACAACTTACACCATTAAGTGCAATCCAAAAAGTATAAAATTTGAAATTATGTTACATTATGAATTCTCTAAAGATGAGGTTGCTTTTGGATTCAAAATTCATTGAGGCTCCTTAAGTATAGAGATGGAAGGACTATGTTAATTACTATGAAAGTTTATTTACGTCTATTTGGTGATCAAATAGGGGCTATTATTTGCCCTCGTGAATAGTTATAAAGATAAAAATGTAGAGCCCTCTTCTCGTGGTCGCATGTCCTCGGCTACTCCCGGCTCTCTGGACCGCTGGGACAATGGTTTAATGGAAACCTTCTGGGGGTGTAATGGAAACATTCCAGCCCGGCAAGCAGAAGATCCAGGTTCGAGTCCTGGCTGGGACAGATAGATTTTTTTATTCTATTCCCTCTCATTAAATGTTTCTATTGAATCAAATTTTATAGTCAACTATAACAAATAGCTTTATCGCTGAGTTACAGTTCTTGACAATCAAATAATTTCTCGAAAAGGTATTATTATACCTTAGTAATATATATATATATATATATGTATGTATGCATGTATATTCATAAAGCATATTACTATATATGTGTACCATAAGTGCTTACAAACTGTTGTGTGACTAGATCCTGTCCCTCCTGCACAAACTGTTGTGATTAAACATACAGCTACCGTCAGAAACTGAAACACATTCATACAATCAACATAAAGCTAAAATTACAAAATTAATGAATGCATAATTAAAATTAGAAATATATAAATAAAAAATCTATATTTACTTCATGTGGATAAGTACTTATAATGCATTGCACGCTGACTATAGTAGTCACGATCAACGAACCAGCTTCCTCAAGATACTTATTTGAAACCTCTTGACACCTTAGGAACCAATTTCATCTTTGATTCAGATATCAAGATGTGTATTATCTGTACTAAACAGTATCTAGCATGTCTATCACGATTATTCCCCATTGTTCTCAATCCTCATACATTTAAACGCTAGAACAATAATGTGCTACAAAATAAAATATGTTATTTTGGAAAACAACTTTTCGTTACTCTATTTCCCTAAGTCGTTCATGACATTAAATTTCTCATATTTAATCGTTTAAATCAGATGATTTGATAAGAAGAACAATTAAAGTGTTTTATGGGCGTAATACTAATATTCTCAAATTTAGATTATTGCACACTTAAGATAGAAAACATCATAAATAAATAGAAATAGAAAGTCACAATAATTGAAAAGAGAATGATGCAAATATTTGCAAGGTTAGGATACTTTTTAGAAACTAGTTATTTTATGGATTACAGTTTTTTTTTAAATGTTAGTGAAGAGGTTTAAGTCTAATTTTGATTAAAATATACCACTTAAAATTTTTGTCTTTAGAGGTAACAAGAAATATAAGCTTGTTATTTGTAAATGTTGGGCTACTCAATAAAGAATGAGTTAAAGGTTTTTTTGTTATTTTTATTTATATCGTAATTTTTGTATTTATGTATATACATAGGGATGTATGATGTAAATTAATTAATTACAATCCCTTTAAGTTATTTTGTCAGTGAGAATATTTTTTTGTGAAAAATGAAAAAAAGCCAATTGTCTTATACCTTAGGCGTAGGTGACAAGATTTAGTAGTCCTAGATTCCAATTTAAATTCCAAAAATATTTCAATCACTATCATTGATGTTCAGGTAAAGATGAAATTGGGATTCCTCTCTTACACATGGAATTCGGTTTTATGTTTTTCAGATTTCGGCACACTACACAAATGGCAATACCGGGATCAATACCGGAGAAAATTACTAGTAAATTCTTTGTGCGATTTGTACTTTTTTTTTTTTAAATAGTGTTAGCCTCTCTTCCAACGACTTCGGGACATTGAAGGAGCGGTAAGCTACAGGTTGCCACCCCATTCCAAATACCAATGGCGCAGGACTAGCTTTTATTTATAAATAAAAGACTGAGCTGGGCGGGATTTGAACCTGCAGCGTCCGGATTAGGAGACCGTACAGATCCCCTAAGCTACCTATGATTTGTACTTTAAGTTGAGTGCTTTCAAAGATCTGAAACTGGATCTAGCATTCTCCTTTTGTAGCTTCAGAAGGCGAGCTGTCCATAATCACGATGTCCAGCTTTTCTACGAGGATTTGCTGTACACTTATTATGTTTCAGCTGCTGGGTGGTCTGATTGTTCAGAATGTGTGAGTATTCTTCTGAAAAAACGGAAACCATTAGAGAAAATCATAGGCCGCTTAATTAATTGCAAAACGAAGCACTTTCAATCACCAAGTCTCAGGAAAAAGTGCCAAATTCCATGTACAATGTAAAATGGGTGGAGATCATACTCTGGGTACTGGTAAATGAAAGGGAATCCGAAACGTCCTGATATATTACGTATTGTAATTTGATAGCATGTAATAAACATATTGCAATTTATGGATTAAAGAACAAATAATCTAAAAACAAAAATGTGCTCGCTGTTGAATTTACTGAATTAAATTTAAACATTTATAAAAGATCAACAGTTAAATAAACAATAAGGACCCCTTCACAACCTAACTATAGTTGACCAATACAACTATCAAATTGAATTCAATCACAATCTATCACGTTGAATAGTATATTGAGAGGATACCGTCTTCTGATAGTCTTTGGCTGATAATCAAAACTACGATTTAACTAAACATACTTCTGCTCACTTGTGGGATAGACAAGTAATTTTACCCCGAAGAATACTGCATTGAGGAAGTCAGTAGTGAAGGAGCAGTAGTGAAGTGGGAAGAACCTACCTTAAGAGGAGCCATGTTGAAGAGTAGATGCCGATAGCTACAGAGGGGTAGTTTATATAGGGGTGGTCAAGGGCGGCTCCCTCCCTCACCCCATCCCCAGTTTATCTGCTGGATTTGTCTGTTGGCTGAACAAGAAATACTATATGATGGGGAATACACATGTATTTACAGGATTCATACTACATATCCACCATTGTACCATACATGTCTAGTCTTCTTACTGACTAGAGATCTCTAGTAGTGTTATCATATGATCTTCTTATTTCTTCTCATCCCTTCCTCACACACTTCCACTTGCTCCCCACTAAACATATTCCCACATTGACAGAACTGTTATGACAGCTGTCAGGAATTACACAATTTAAAATATTAAATTTTTTAACTACTAAATTTTTTAGCCTCGGGCAAAAAAACATAAATAAAGTATATAATTTATTCAAGTATCTATACCTATGTGTACAAAACATAACACCCTCATATATATATATATATATATATATATATATATATATATATNGGGATATATATATATATATATATATATATATATATAATAGAAGCCCACTTCAAATTTTGTATTTGTACTTTTATGTGTAACAATTTGGTTGTTAGTTTATTAAAATGACCAGTTTAGGAGGATACAGGTCAATGTTCCTCAAAAGAGAGACTAAATTGCGAGTTGCGAAAACAAATATATAGAACATGAATAACTGTAATTGTTAGAACAAATATATATTAGGATATTATTGAATAATGTAGCTTCGATGGAGGATCAAGCAACAGATTTACTAGTTGAAATGTAATATCATAAATATTTTCTGACACGAAATTGAGTTATTCTATTGTTTTAAGTGGTTGTAGTTTCGTTGGCCGTCGAGATTTATATTATTATCAGTTTTAGCTCTTGACTCTGAGATGTGACCATAAAATTCCCTCGTAGATCTCTACGGACATCACTATTGCCTTGATGATGACTTACAAGTGAAGTCGAAACGTCGGCAATAATAAAATAAAATAATTTCCCAACAATTTTGGACTATTTTATTTTTCCGATCCTGGCCGAAACCCTGACTAATTGCTTTAGCTGAATCTGTTATTTAAAACGGCTAAAGGGTACTAACTTCTTTGAAATAGTTTCTGATCAAGATTTAAATTTGTAATCACAGTAAATGGGATAATAAAAAAATTATAAAGTTACAAATATAATAAATAGACTAAAACAAATCTTAAAAAACAATATATTCTAAGTATAAGCCAATTGTATCTCAGTTATATGAATTACACTTGAAGAGAAGAAGTTAAAGAAGTTTCAAAGATTTTACGAATAAACAATTAGGTTTTTAGAGTCAGGACAAATTTTAATGGCACGTCATTCTTTACGTTATGCTCTGTACACTTATAGTGAAATAGTATTACTTATAATGATGTACATTATAATTATTACATTAAATGACGTATCTTTATTTTAATGTATATTGCGTGCGAAGATATGTTATTGTAAAGGTAGTTTTAATTTCATTACATCGTTCAAATAAAACTCAATTTTGTATAAAATGTGCGAATTTCGAAATTCAATTAGGCTTACATTATAAAGTACATTATAAAAAGAAAAGAGTGCAGTTTAAAAAAAAAAAAATGAAAATCATATGAAAAAAAGAAAAAGAAAATTAGAAAATGAGTACGAGAATATTGTATTAGAATAAAAATTATATNTATATATATATGTGTGTGTGTATTCCCCACAAAAAATTATCATGCAGGTTACAAGTCAGCTGAATATAACTGAGAAATAATAAAAAAACCTGAGAATGCAAAAACACGTAAAATATTTAATGACTGGGTTTAACGATTTTTCTGAATGTTAAAGATATTTAAAATAAGTAGAAGAAAGTTATATATCGATTCTGCCCTTAACTGTACTATGCTGCAATGTGTACGCTTACAGATGGTAGGTGTTTGTGTTTGTTTCGTGTTGATTCTGCAGGAAATATGGCAACTTGTCTAATCGATTTGCGATTTATGGCATCTACGAGCTGAGCAGGGGAATCTATAAAGGACAGAGGTTCCTTAACGTAAAGGAATCGGGTCTGTGAGGAGAGTGTAAAGGAACATGAGTTTATTGGCGGGGTAAGCTAATTCCAGGTTTAAATATGATTTACCGAGAGAATTGACAATTCTTCAGGGAGGTTTGGGATGAGAAAGGGGGAGAGAATTACAATATTTGTTTCTAGGGAAATCGAATCGCATAAATTATTGGTGAGGATTTTCTAACATGGAAGGGCGTAATAATCTAAGGGTTGATCGCCCCTAAACCCGATCCTACCTACTCAAGCAATAGTTATACTGAAGGGCGTAATAATCTAAGGGTTGATCGCCCCTAAACCCGATCCTACCTACATGAAGCGGGAGCATATCTGTCCACTCTTCGTATATTTTTGTTTCGGAATGTCTTTCATTGAATGATACAGATTTGCTGATGTGAGTTTCAGCAACGATACTTATTTCAGAAATGGGGGTGACATGACTACTTAGATGCAATCATTGGGGAGACTTAATAAATCTGAGTGGATTTTTAAATTTCAGTTCTACAGTGAATTGTAGGCAAGGGGGAGGGGGCGAAATGAGTTAATTGTAATGTGGGATGGGGGTCTAGTTTATCTATGGTTGTCATCTTGACTACGTACGATTGGTCACACAGTTTTTAATATGGTTTTAAATTTTTATGGAGGGTGCTGGTGTAAGGTCTCCATTTTGTTAGAAGGGGTATATGTCGTTGCGTCAGAGAGCTAAGTTTACAATCACCGCGATGCTAAAACTTATCCATGTTATGAGAATCCTTCTGCCGGCCACCTCGCCATGCATGCTGCCATCTACCGGTGCGCCACTGAACCCTGAAAGTAAAGTCGAATTCCAAGGTATACTGCCACATACTGTTCTCAAGAAGATCCGATATCAAGGAGTTCCACGGGTTAACATAAAGCTTGACAGTCTTCCTAATCTAACCGAATTCCTCAGAATATCTCATGATCATTGGTTTAAGAGCTCTAAATCTTCACTCTTTTGTGTCCATAATAATAAAAAATTAGGTTTTCTTCGTTCTCCAATTAATTTGTGTACAAAATTAATGCCTAAAATAAAACTAATAATTGTGGCATTTTAGACATTTTATTTGAAGTTTCAGATATAGGTAATCCCCCACTCTTATTGTTGAATCGTTATTGTTGAATTTTGTTGTTTGACTCATAAAGTAGTTTAAAATAAATAAACTTAACTGAGTTTAGTTGATCCAAGCTAAATATTTCTTCTGTTTAACGAATATAATAATAAATTAGCACTTGACATTTCAATTGTCCTATTGGCCAATTTATCCACCTAAGCCCTTCAGTATTGAGAAGAAACAAGCCACATTTCGTCCGAGTGTATTCATATATTATATAGATAGGACCACTGGATTAATTGTATACCAATACATATCCAATTAATCCAATAAATCGGTGAAAGTACCAATAATTCTTCTATCTTGCCTATCTATATTTAAAATTATCTCAAAAACTCTTTATAAATTTGTATGTCATGTACTCCAAAAGAGGTATCAATCTTTGATATTGTTAAATAAAATATTTAATGAACAATAATAATTATCTGAAAAATATCACTAAAAATTAAATTGATTTAAAAATAATTTAATTGATTATCATATTCACTCAACTTCATAATGTTATAAGTGTTGTTCATAAAAAATGTTGATATACAACATTAATTACAACTAAGTGATTTTTACTACAAACAAACATGACCAATATCATTTTTATTCGAAATAGGTTTTAACCTTCTATTACAGTCGATAATAGTAACTGTTTGTTTACTGGATGTATATAAAGAAAAAACAATATTATCTATAAGTCATTCATATTCTATTATACTAAATATATATTGCTATCTTTACCATTATAGAATGGATTATAATTAATACTTTGCTACTAGCAGAGTAAAGTTTTCCAATTTGGTATTTTTATTCAAAATTCCAAATATGAAATAGAGTATCACTTATTAACTACAATGTTTGCATAAGCTAGTGGTGTAAACAAGCAGATTAATGATTCATTCTCATACTATTCATTCATTGAATATGAACATCATAATTTCATGATTATTAATACTTGTCGATAACCAGTGCAATAAAGATATGATAATTAGGGATTCTAAAGTCACATGACAAAATTTGCATGTTTATATTGTGCATTTGTAATAAAAACTGTTGTATTCCGACTATGTATATAAGCAATTTATACTGATAAGGCAGTTTATCACATAATTGTATTGCAAATACACATTGGTCACACCTTCATCATTAAATGAAAAGAATAACGGCATGAATGTTCAGTTACAGTGATAACATAACTGACCAATTACATTAGTGCAAGAGAAGAATTGGCTATGAATTCTCGTTTTGCTTGGAGTAAGGACTCCAAAGGAGAAATACCTCCAAGGATTGTCCCCTCTGGCCCATATCCTCCAGGAACTAATGGCTACCTCTGTTCCGGTCCATCCAGGACGGAGACCTCGACCAACAATCTCCAGTCTCCTCTAGAACGTCCTAGAACTCCGATTTTTCCTGGGTTTTATCAGGCCTGGAGTGTACGCTTATTTAGCCCCTTTTTCTCATATTATCTTGTTTTCTTCTTTAGATTTTCTCAATGTCAAGTACGCTATCGATCAAGTACTTGACTCTTTTTATTTCTTTTTTTTTTTAAATAGTTTTAGCGCCCCATTCAACTTTTTTTTTCTTACCCTCATTATCTTTGAAAAATAGATTTATTAGATATACCTAATCCACCCGGCGTACCGTAGTGAAGTGGAGGGGGTGTGTTAAAGCCTTGTATTGTCCTCGGACATTTAAAGGTTATCTCATTTTGTTTGTTAATATTTAATACATTAAAAGTATTTTGGATGTTAGTTATAAAAGGTTTAAGGGTTCCTCTTTTGAATGAAAACTTATATTCTAATCTTAACCTACTTATATACTAATATGTACATTGTGAGGCGGTGTTTGCCCTGTTGTGATTGCATTTGTAGATTATTAGTCTTCCTTCTAAGTTGTAGTGAGGTCAATCATTCTCCCCTTATGATTGGTGGTATCCACAGTCCACTTCACAGGGTTGGCTGGTGGTGTAACCTCCCTGAAGAGTGGGTTTAAGCAGTTCTGCAGACTATCATAGAATTTTATGTGCCTGCGTGTTATATAGTCCTTGACGGTCGGGATGTTAAATTCTTCTTGCAAGGTAGCTGTGGTCATACGTTCCAGCGGGGTTTTCTCACTATTTTTCTTAGTATCCCACTCTGGAAGCTCTGTAGTTTTTTGAGGGTAGTGGCGAAGAGATATTTCATGCTGGGGGCTCCGTGTAGTAATACTGGTCTGATGACAGCCTTGTATACCAGTAGGTTGAACCTCAGGGAAAGGTTGGGGGATTTTATTAGGTGAGTGAGTTGGTAGCTCTTTCGTTTTGCAAATCCAATTTTGGTCATTACATGGGGTGTAAGTGAGAGTTTTCTATTGGTTTTCACCCGCAGGTAATTGAGTTGGGTGGACACTCTTTGTTCCTTCCCGCAGATGGTAAAATGCTTTAGTAGTACAACCCTTTTTCTTGAGCTATGCCCTATGATGACGGCATCGGTTTTGCTGGGATTGACCTTGATCCCAATTTTGCCTAGCTCCGTGACAATGTCTTCACAGGCTGTTTGGGCGATTTTAAGTGCCCTTCGGGCTTGTAGGCTAGTGGCATAGACACCGATGTCATCGGCATAGGCAGCTATGTCTACTCCAGGGGGTATTTCATTTTCACCACAAGTGCGGTGTAGATGTTGAATAGTGTGGGTCCTAGTACAGATCCCTGTGGGACTCCACAGGTGATGTAACGTGTGGAGGAGAGTGTGTTGGACACTCTGACCGAAAAAGTTCTGCCAGTTAAGTAGTCCTGTAGGATGTTGATGATCGCTGGGGGAAAGCCGTATTCCTTCAGTCGTCCTATCAGTATGGGATGTGAGACACAGTCAAAGGCTTGTGAACAGTCCAGAGATACAAAGGCGGTGGCTTTGTTTCTTTGTAGCTCACTAGAGGCATGCGACTGTAGTTTGGCCAGATGGTGTTCGCATGATATCCCAGTGGTGAAGCCTGTTTGTTCGGGTGGTGACCCATGGCTCAAGACAAGCTTTTATTTCTAAATAAAGGATTGACCTGGGCGGGATTTGAACCCGCAGCGTCAGGATTGCGAGACCCGAACGGATCCCCTGAGCTACCTTGGCAACCCCCAAGTCCTATTCTTATGAATCTTTTTCGATCTTGAAAAACTCCCGTAAGATAATTCAAACAGTCGACCTAGGTAATGAAGTTTTTTTTAATATCTTTATTTTCGCCAAACCTATTTAAGAGAATTTAAAAAATGGTTAGTGAAGAGAATTATACCTTTATATAGATTAATATTGACACCTTTAAAGTATTTAGGCTCGCAGTCAGTTACCGTTCCACGAGTTCACAAATAGCTGGAATCAGTCTAGAATTATGGAGGTTTTTGAAAAAGGAGAAATTGCAGTGTAGAAAATGTTTTCGTTATTGTTCGAGATGTTAAAAACAAAATAAAGATGTTATAAAATACAATTTATGTAAAATATAAGATTTCACTACAATTATTTTAAAAATTAGTCAAGCAGGAGCTGCGTAATTAAAGCATATTTTTGTATATTTGAATTATTGCAGGAATAAATAAGAGTTATTGAGAAAGTTTAGATTATAGGCTTAAGATGACAATGAGCTTAGAACTTATAAACACTGAAGTATGCTCTGGACTGGCTGAATCGAAAGAGTAGGAGAAGTGCTCAACTATAGTAGTTACATTCGGGAATAATTAAATTAATAAGCAGTTTTCATCAGAATGTCATTAAAGAAACATTACAAAATTGCATTTCACTTTCATTATGTTCTAAGAAAATATTTCGTAACTAAAAAAAGAAAATGTAATTATAAAATTTTCTTTATAAAGCCCCCTTCCCAGTTCCCAAATTCATTTTATAGTTTAAGAAGAAAGTGTCATATATATTTTTTTATATATACACACACAAACACACACACACATCTATACTGTATTTCACCTTCTTACATGAGTGTATGATTTTATGAGAACAGGAGGAAGAATAGTGGTAGTCAACAAACAAAACTCTTTTTCTAACAACTACATTCATTATACCTCCAGTTTTTATTTATTATATACATTGTAAGAGTTTCGTTTCTTTACGCACAATTACCCACCCACACCCACACACAACACAAACATTTAGATATGGCGCCACTTTGTATCTCGGTTAGATCCTTTTTTTTTTAATATATACTTTATTGAAAAATTGTCAATACAATAGTATTTTTACAATTTTTTATTATTATGTACAATATGATCTGTAGGAGAAAAAAAGCCCAGTGGCAAAACTCCAACGGTTAGATCCTGTGGTTTGATTTCCGGTCCCCTAATTTTGTTCCTGAATTGTTAAATCCAATCTACCCTACCAGGTCGCGCTAAAGTCTGGAGAGTGAATACTGTTCTTTTTAAGGAGATCTAGCTTCCCACTCTCGTTACCCTGAACGTAGTGAAGACCAACTGCCCTCTGGTAAGGTTCATCAGTCTGCACATGAGAGTATACCTAAGGGAATGAACCCCTGCTAAATAGCACAGGCCTTCAAGTCTCTGAGGTCTGGCCAGAAGCTCACAAAAAGAACAACATGAAGGGCTGATTATCGGGAATATAAAGCATTTTTTTAAAATATGCTAACAAGGAGTAGAAATGGGGATTTTAAAATAACCCCATAATATTATTATCGCAATATCTTCTTTCCTATTTAAGCTTTTAATAAAAACATTATAAAACTTAATAGTTGTAAAATATAATTTGGCTACACTTGTATTTTTTAGAAAGACCGATAATAACAGAAATATTTAAATAATGAAGTGGCCTCCACACCACTCTCCATCCCCTGGGAATAGTGCGAGTCTCAGCTTACTTTTACCTTCAACCTACATTTCTCTTGGTAACATCAAATTGGTATATTGCAAAATTTATTGCAATTTATAAGGGATCCACTTCGATAATGTCCTCTTCTGACGCGCGAGTTACTTAGAGATAGTCACTAACAGCAATATGACCATGAAGTAGCTAATAGATAAAGCAGAGAATTTTAAAAACAAAAGAATTCCATAAGGTCATAACCCAAAGGCATGCGAGTATTTTCATATCTTCGAATACGATTCTGATAGTTATTATCTCTGATATTTTCTTTCGTTTTTCTATTCATTTTAATTTGTTATGTAAAATGTAAGTTTTCTCTACGTAGAGTTATAATTCTGCCCGAAATGCCAACACAATTTTAGACACTGCTGTAGGTTGAAGGATGGTGATGGGATTTCTTAGTAAGAAGTGTAGTTCCTCTATAAGCTCGCTCGCCAAGATGGTCTGTCCTGTAAGTGTGGAAACCAATAACAATTAGATTATTAGTTTTAAATAGTTGTCTGTGATACTACCATTATTTTGTCATCAAGTGCCAGTTTGCTTACCAATAGTATAAATGATCTTCATATATTTCTCTGTCTAATGGTTATTTATTTGTTCATATTTTTGATTCTTTTGATCAATTCTGAATAAAAAGTTTTTCTTAGACTATGACTGAATAATCTACATTAGATAAATTTGAAGATATCATATCAACAAACTTTACATCCTTTAAGAACTTGAGAGCTCCTGAAGAACTCGAGAAACTCTCGAGGATTTAAAATCAGAGAACGGATCAGGACGGCAAAGAACTTTGTAGACATTCGGTAGCAACTGATTTTCCTTTGGAAGATATGTTAGGCAACGTATTTCCGTTATAAGTTCTATGAGATTACTTCAGTAAAAGCCCTTCGATTTGACCATCGCCAATGTATTACCAATTTATGATAAAACTGATATAGCCTCAAAGCTCTGACAATATTGCTACACCCCTACGAGATCCATTTTTGAATTTGAAGGATTATTCATTTTAATAAAATGTATTTTACAGCAAAAACATTGCTCGAAATATAATCTTTAATCTGATAATAATAATCTGATAATCTATTTCAATGGTGTTTGAACTGATAATCTACTAAGCCTTGTGGTTATACGTAACAAAGCATGTATAAACTATTTTGTCTATTACTTGAACACGATTATCAAGCATAAAAAAATCTGATGCATTCTCAATACTCTTTTATTCTTTTCATAATATTGAGGCATTTTTATTATTCAATTATTATCAATACTGACTGCATGGAAAAAAGAAATAGTCTTTTTTGCTAATAAGTGCCTGTATAATATATATTCATTAGATAATGTGAAGATTATTTATAAATAAGAATAAGGGCAAGAAAAAATGAAATTAAATCGAGTCTCTTTCGCAGGAACTACACTGGCTGTAGTGTCTCATATCCACCTCCTTCGGGCGTTCAGGTAGTTCATTACATAAACTCATTTTTGTAACACTATAATATAATGGCAATAGAGGAAAATTACAAAAAACAAGTTCTTGTAATGATATTTATTATTTATTTACAAATAAGTAGGGTGATGTCAATGATGCCCATATCCGTAACCATGTCCATAACCGTGTCCGTAGCTCAGTAGATTATTGTTCGAGTAGCTCGTAGCGCCGTGGTCATACCTGGAAACAGAAGGACAATTATACCTGTGATATAAATTCACTGCTACCTTTACAAGAGCTCTATAAGCATTTGGAATTTATGAAATTTAATTTGAGACCAGATTAGTAATTCCATGGAATTTTGAACTGCAAGATCACATTTTATTATCCTTACTCTTCAGACTAAATATTTGATATAAATATAAACAAAAAACAAATATTCACTACTTCAGATAAAAATTTCAGCAGAAATTTTACATTTTTTTTCTCAAAAATAATAATTTAATCTCAGAGAAAGTTCTGAATATTTGTTTTATCAATTTCCACACAATACCCTTAATAATCATTGCGATTTTGAAGAATTTGTGTTACACGTTCTTTAGACCCTATTTGTAATAATATGATTTTAATACAGAGATTTATAATTGAATTAGATATGTAATGCAAAGAATATGACAAATTTTAACTATACTATGGATAAGATTAATAGTTATGTTTCTATAGTTTTTCTGTCACGATAGATTGTGCTGAGCTTCACAGATACATAAGTAATTTACGGAGTGCAAACACACTTTTTGCTTTTAAAAAAACCAAAAAAAAAAAAAACGGGTTATCCCCAAAAAGGGCAATTCAATTGGAAATTGATTTATAATTAATAATTTCATTAACACTTATTTTAATATAATACATACCCTCCATGCCCGTATCCACCATATCCTTTAAAACCATATCCTTTGAGTCCATAGTCTCCTAATCCATTTAAACCATAGCCTCCGTAACCCTTAAGACCATAGCCGCCATATCCACCATGTCCATATCCATCATATCCTCCATGGCCGTATCCTCCATATCCACCAAGTCCGTGTCCACCATATCCTCCATATCCACCAAGGCCGTACCCACCATATCCCCCATGGCCGTATCCTCCATATCCCCCATAGCCGTATCCACCATGTCCATATCCTAGAAGCTCTCCATGGCCATAGCCATGCCCATAGCCATATCCTCCGTAGCCGGGATATCCACCGACTCCTCCATAATATCCACCAAGAGCTCCAAATCCACCGTAGCCTCCAGGGTATGCGTAACCATGTGAGTCACCATGGTAGTGATGATCTATTCCATATGAAAACTTTCCTTGGTATGGTTTAGCTGAAAAATTAGTCGCAATATTATAATTTTTTTTCGTTATTATAATTTTCAACAATATATATTCTAATTAAATTATTTTTCTTTTTGGTGATTTTTTAACTTGGCTAATTTAATATGCAAAGTACAGTAAGTCATCTTAGATATAGAAAAGTAAGGCTTGTGGCTTTGTTTATTAATACAGACACCTCATGTAAAATGAAAAATGTAGTTAGTTTCTTTGTCAATAATAAACTTCAGAATCTGTTATGTCATATCATTAAGGCAATACATTAAGAGAAAATTGGTAAAATCAATCTACTGATAAAGTTGAGAGCACAATGATTATATACTACGCCTGCTTTATTAAGCATTAGTAATTTATGTACATTAATGTATATGTGTATGTGCTTACAAACGGTTGTGTGACTAGATCCTGTCCCTCCAGCACTAACAGTTGCGACAAAACATACCGCTACCGTCAGCAACTGAAATACAATAATACCAGCAACGTAAGAAGAACATCAGTTATAAATACAAAAGTGAAATCAATATAAACATTTTAATTTACCCTCAACTTAATTGTTCTAAGCATGTGAATAAGTCTATTTATTTCTAGTGTTATGTTATTATATATCAATTCAGTTTAAGTACTTGTTGACTACTATAAGTATTAGAGTGTGTTATATTCTCAGGAATAGTAAATAATATTTCAATAATCAAAATGGTGGAATCTAGAAATAATCTCAGTTGAAGAACTAAGCTCTTTTATTAGATGATTTTAGTAGGGGTTCGTTCAAGGTAGATCCAAAAAAATATAAATTTAACGAAAGTGTATTTTTTAAAAAAGATTATATGCCAACGTTTCGGCTTACATTATAAGCCATCTTCAGGGCTGTCTATCATGAAGACGAGAGAGGACGTATGGAAATGTAAACTTAGGGACAGGACGTCCTCTCTCGTCTTCATGATAGACAGCCCTGAAGATGGCTTATAATGTAAGCCGAAACGTTGGCATATAATCTTTTTAAAAAAATACACTTTCGTTAAATTTATATTTTTTTGGATCTACCTTGAACGAACCCCTACTAAAATCATCTAATAATAATATCTAGAGTCAAAAACTCTCCACTTAGCTCTTATATGTTGAATAAGATTAGCCGTACAGCGACAAGGCAATGATATTTAGTATTCAATGATAGAAATCTAATTTTGAAAAATTTGTAAATTCATTCGCAATTAGATCGATTTTTTACATTTTGAAATTTACGTAGCGATACAGTATTTATTTAGTACAGAAAATAATTCTGTTACACAAGGTATATAAATGTACTATAATATGGTACTTTGTTGTAATTCATAACAAATGAAATAAATCCTCAAATAACTAATTTACAATTTTAAATTTAAATTTCTGGAAAACATTTATGCTTAATGTTACAAATGTTTTAAAGTGGAATAAGTAAGAAATAGATTTGAACTGTATTACTTTATTGAACACATATTTTTGCTATCTATAACCTCAGTCAATTTTTAAAATTTGTATTTTCTAACAGTTAATTTTCCACAAGCTATATCTTCTATAGCATCTATAATTTGAAATGTCAAGCAATTTAAAGCAATTTATAAATTATCATTTTTTTTTTTTTTTTGGTTTTTAATGTTAATCTCACTTCACCAAAATTCATTCAATACAAGAGATAGTTCACTTTTCACCGATATTTACAATAATATTTATAAAACAAATGCGATCTTCAAGTTTCTATGTGTAGTTGCACTGAATTGTGAGAACATAACATTTTACAAGCAACACATAGTAATGCGAAATAATGTTGCCATAAATTAAATAAAAATGATAAAATTAAATTTAAACATATTTTTATCAAACATTACTTCGTAAATATTTTTGGGGAAAAAATTTAAGTATTCCTAACATTGGGAGAAAGGACTATGGTTTGGGGATTAGCTTGCGTTTCATGTATGTTAAATTTTCCAATCCCTATACCTAACCATATCCTCTTCATATATACGACTACAGCTCTTCATATCTACATCGTTATTACCAAAAACCATTTAATGGTTTTTTTTAAATAATTTTTTTTTTTTTCTCCTCCACCCTGAGGAGAAATGTGACTGTTTACCGTTTTTCTAAAAAAAAAAAAAAAAAAAAAAACGGAGTGTGTTTGTGATCTCTGGAGTCTAGCTAAAGATATGTATATATATGACACGAGAAAAGAATTCTCTAGTTCTTCTAGTGAAATATTGAGATATTTCATTCCTGAATTTGTGCAGTAGGTACAGATTGCATTATGTTACATCTATATTAAGTAACTCCATTTTATGAATTTAAATTTTAATATATGACTATTCATATTTTCAATGAACGTTTAAGTCACATTTTTATTTCTTATTTCTTAATTAAATGTTTTAAACTATTTCATCTAATTATATAAATTGAAAAAATAACTTTATGCTTAAAATTGCGTACATTAAAAATATAATGACTCTATAAAACATAATTAATTATAAATAATGAATATAATGTCCTTGGAACAAATGCGATTATATTTTGAATAGCGGTAAGTGAGCTCAAGCTAATTTAAAAATAAATATTTTAGCCATGATAAAACGAAAATACAAAAATTTAATTTCAAATATTGAATTAAAAATGTGGAATATATGAATAATAATGGCGTTCATATATATAAACTTAAAAGGTTGATTTTTGCAATATTCCAATACTTGGGGGTTACTAAATTGTGGAGCAGTAGTGAAGTGGGAAGAACCTACCTTAAGAGGAGCCATGTTGAAGAGTAGATGCCGATAGCTACAGAGGGGTAGTTTATATAGGGGGTGGTCAAGGGCGGCTCCCTCCCTCACCCCATCCCCAGTTTATCTGCTGGATTTGTCTGTTGGCTGAACAAGAAATACTATATCATGGGGAATACACATGTATTTACAGGATTCATACTACATATCCACCATTGTACCATACATGTCTAGTCTTCCTACTGACTAGAGATCTCAAGTAGTGTTATCATATGATCTTCTTATTTCTTCTCATCCCTTCCCCACACTCTTCCACTTCCTTCCCACTAAACATATTCCCACATTGACAGAACTGTTATGACAGCTGTCAGGAATTACACAATTTAAAATGTTTTTCTTTTCAGTCCTCCCGTACTTAAAACTTGAACATAAAATGAAAGTTTTCCTTTTTGAAGTGCTATTTTTAGAACAAAAACCTTTATATAAAAGTATAGTATTTATTATATATAAATGAACCTTTATATATATATACACACACAGTGTGTGTGTGTGTTATACGTTATAGTCAGTTGAACATTTACGATGTAACTTGTGCAGTTATGACATTTTAAAGAAAAAATGTGCATATTGATATACAAATTCCTATCTATAAACAAATTATATTAATTTTTCAAAGAAACTAAATAAGGTTCAGGTAAAAATTTCGAGACTTTTAGAGGCTCTTATTTTTTGAGTGTAAAAAATAAATTCAAAATATAGGCTTTTTATTGAAAACTAAGTGAAGAATTTATATTTGGATGAAAATGATAGGTTTAGAAGGGAAAAAAAATTATAATTGGAATATTTTTGGGGCCATTTGAGTTAGAAGAACCATAAAGAAAATTATGTGAAATGCTATTTTCAAACGTTTATATTCTTAAATATAAATATGAAAAACGTTTAATGATAATAAAATATTACAAATTTAATTACGATGAGTGAACTTTACGTTCTTTACCATTACGCTCATTGTTCTCTATAGTTTAAAATTAAATATGCACAGATTACGCAGCTATTGTGTCAGATATCCCATAATCTCCCACAAGTTCCAATAAACTACTAAGATTAATTATAATAGTATATTTTACGGGAAAATAAACAAAAGTTCTAACGTAATTCATCTGCCCTTTTCTACTCTACAGACATATTTTAATTTCAGTCATGAAATCCCATGAATGGGATCCTGGTTTCACGACGACCCCTCTCACCTCCATGATAGCCCCGAGGATGGCTTACAATTTAAACCGAAACGTTAGTATATAATTTTTAAAAAATACACATTTTCAAATGTATTGCATTTGATCTACCTTGACGGAACCTTAATAAAAAACATCTAATAATAATATCTAGGGTCAAAAAGGTCTCGATTTTTAAAATATGTGCAAGGGAATAGAATAAAAAAATCTTAATACATCAGCCGGGGCTCGAACCCGGGTATTTACATAATATAACTGCCCATGAAGCAGGAGACCCTAGTTTGATTCCCAGCTGAGGTAGTAAGGTTTCTTTATTCTATTCCCTTGCATTTCTTGTATAGATTTAACGCGAGATTAAATACCACAACTAAAATCTGTATTTACAAGAAATCTCCACATTTCAATAACGTTTTCTATACGTTTGTCCATGGTTTCAGTACCTGCCCAGAACCATTCGTCACTAAACGACCTCTCGGTTAGTACATTTTAACTAATCAAGATCCAAAAGTATGGAATGTTATTATTATCAGTGATTATAATTCTTTGTCAAGTTGGTGAAGTGATGCAGACATTGACCACAGTAAAACACGTGATTAACAATTATTAAAAGAAAACGATTTTTGTTAATTTAAAACGATTCTCTCCCCCACATACTTTTGCACGAGAACTGGAAACTTATTGGCTATGGCCCGATCCTCGACCCTAAAAACGTAACCATCAGGGTGAATTTGCAGGTTCTTGATGACTTATCGACCATCTTCCAATTACAAAAAAATTAGTATTAAAAGAGGTATTTATATGAACAAATGCACAATATTTAAAATTTATAAATGAAATAACCAAAACGTATTAACAATACAAATCTTAAAATTACTTCAGATTCAAATTAAAAATTTAAAAAAAATCTTCGAAATCCTGAGTAACTTTAATATCCAAACTAAGTATGAACATCACTTACATATATATAGAATTTGAAAATTTTAGATTGTAAGTCCTCTCCACTGCTATCTACAATTAAAATTACAAATAAAGTTAAGACAAATCCGCTCTATATAGTTTTATTTTGTATATAAAACATTTATTTATACAATTCTTTAAATTTAAATTACACTCAATATTCTATCCCTATAATTAATCCATTGAAAATGATAAACACAAAATATTCCTTTTACCTTTAATGAATTTGAAATTGAGCTCCAATGCACAATATTCATATTCCTTTGATGAAATCTTAGGTACTACATTTATATTAACATTTTAAGCCCTTGCAACCAACTATTTTTTGAAACTGTTTTATGAAATATACCATTCCAGCTCATCTTTTGACTTGTGAAAGAATAATATTATCGTCCCTGTCTAAAAAATACCTCCCCACAAAAAGAAAGGAACAAAAAAAACTAGTTATTGCACTGACTTACTAATTATGCAAAACGCTGGGAAAATTAGTAATGTTCCAGACAGAGTGGATTCCAGAAAAGTCTAAGATATCGACGCCTTCCAAACTTAGAAAGCAGGGAGTTAGTGGCATTACTTGACGCCCAATTGTGTGGAGTAGACCACATTCTTCCGTTCAAGTGGCACAGATGGAGTTATGCTAGCCAGAGGTTTGGAATTACTACCTAGAATCCAAGAGCTATTCATTCAACATCAGGTCATTTGTTTAAACATCTTATGTTCTTATATCTTGAGATACTAAGTGGTGGCTCAACTACTAAGTTATATATTTTAGCTCTACACTTTGGACTAGATGACTAATTCGAAAAGAGACAGAAATTATGTTATTTTCAGATGAAGTAATAATCTCTCCCGAGTATAGATCTATCTACGAATAAATCAAATAAATTTCGGTCAGAGAAAACCAAAATTTATAATTTCTGCCGAAAACATTCTATCCAGTCACTGGTCAAACTAAGAGTCCTGTTAAAGAAACAGCACACTGCATATGGCACTTGTGAATTACTCTTCTTTGACGTCTGACTTGCCTACTATATATGAAATACTAACGACTGTATGTACACAATGGGGAGCAGATAATACAAGTATATATTGATGATATATTGTTCCTTGACTGTGTGGTAGTGTATGCAGTTCAGTTATCCCTTGTATTCTGGACTCTGCGAACAGCCTTTCCAGTCCAGTCTAGCAGGAGTTAGAGAACTGATCCTATAGTATATAAGAATATATAATTTAACTGTATCCAGACTCCAAGGATAAATAAATGCCTTAGAATAATTGAGTATTAATACATTATTCCTGAGTAAATATTTTATTTTGTTGTGGTTTTTAATCCCACGTAAATTATTATTTTTTTTAAACAATTAATGAGAGGGAACAGAAAATAAAAAACTATCTGTCCTCGCCAGGAATCGAACCTGGACCTCCTGCTATCCGGGCTGGAATGCAAATATCCCCCACCNCGAGGACAGATAGTTTTTTATTTTCTGTTCCCTCTCATTAATTGTTTAAAAAAATTATTCCTGAGTATTTAACAAAATAAACTTGGTATTTCTACTGGGTGGAGTATAATAATATGAAATCAGGTGTGACTCCCTCACATATACACAGATGGGTGAGCAAGTGATAAAGAGGTCGGGGCTGACACGCTCTCTATGAAGGACGACACTACTCCCCCCTCCACCCCCACCACTCCTAACTTAATAGTTTATTTAATAAAAATCAATAAATTAACTTTGCTTAACAATTTTAAAGTAGTTCTACGTAATGTTTCTGTATCATTTTAATTAGTCTAAAGAAATAATCTGATTTAGTGTAGACGTTTAATGAAAAATAATATAAATAATTTCAAAATTAAAAAAATCTAAATTGTTAGTCATTGTCATAGCACTCTCATACCTTCTATTCTCCGTCTTCATTGGTTTCTGGAAACCATCTTCTGTTGGCGAGCGCTTTCGGACATTGTCCATCCTCGTGGCCGAATACATGCGTTCACTGTCACTGTCTGTATTCAACTGCGTATGTAACGGTCACTTTTGTCGGCGATAAGGTCTGTCGCACGTGCGAGTTATAAGGGTCAGAGTCCATTTCCAGGTATAGGTTGAGGTAGGGATTGGTTGTGATCTCCTTTGTTGAAGTTTTCTAAGTGTGACTGACACCACCATACACGCAACATAAAATCACCCCACACAACATTAATTCGCAGCCTTCAGACATTTAATACGACGAATGAAGACAATCCCACTCACAAAAGAAAACTATGACAAAGAACTACAGACGATATACACAATTGCGCACAACAACGGATTGAAACAAACCACTATAGACAAACTACTTACGAAATACAACAACAAAACACACACGAACAGACAACAAGAAGAACAGGCAAATCATAGATTCACAATAACATACACAGGAACTGAAAGTTACAAACTCACAAACCTATTTAGAAAAGAAGGTATACTCAAAGCATTAAAAATAGACAATACACTAAAACGCAACCTACACACGAACAATATAAAGACTGAAACATTCAACTCCAGCGGAGTATACAAACTAGCGTGCACATGCAACCAGACGTACATAGGACAAACAGGACGAAAACTCAAAACGAGATTTGCCGAACACGCACGATCATACAAACGAAATAAACGGGACTCCAACTACGGAAACCACCTACAAGACAACGGACACGACCTCACCGGCATACAAACAAGCATGACTTTGCTACATAAACAACGGAAGGGACGGAAGATGGACATCTTAGAAAACATGGACAGAAATGTTTCCATAATATTAAAAATAAAACCATATGTAATATAAATGTATTTTATTTTGATTTATTTGCGAGGCAGTATAAAAATACAAAAATTACTATATTCTTCAGTTATGTCCGTAGCCGTGTCCTCCGTAACTGTAGAGATTGTTGTTTGCTGAGCTGATGGCGCCTTGTCCAGAACTGTAATCAGAAAATGAAACCATGCTGTTAAAAAAAGAAGGAAAAAATATAAGTAATCGAAAATAGTACGAAATTTTACGAATATTTTTTGGAATCTATTGGATTCTAGATCAATATATTAGCTATTTATTTCTCGCAAATAATAAATAATTTCTGAAGAACAGAAGCCTTTGTTTATAGAACTGATATTGAGAGATTCCTGAA
This sequence comes from Oncopeltus fasciatus, assembly GCA_000696205.2. Classification (NCBI taxonomy): domain Eukaryota; kingdom Metazoa; phylum Arthropoda; class Insecta; order Hemiptera; family Lygaeidae; genus Oncopeltus; species Oncopeltus fasciatus. Next base: position 115,706 of record KZ808006.1, read on the forward strand.
TCGAAAATTAAACTATAAAAATAAAGTTCTCATTTTCTAATGTAAGAATTTCCTTTTAAGTATCAATAATTAAGTTGAAATATTCTATTCAGTAGCACAGTGCGTTTACTTAAAATTCAGTCCCAAACTAAAAATTAAATACGAAATATATCCCCAACTGATCGATTTGCAAATGTATTTAACTCTTTTCTTAATTATAACGTAAATGATTTCATAAATTTAAGAAGTTTTATTATTCTTTCAAAGTTAAGAAATTTAAGTATGAAAGTGAAATATTAAAGAAATATTCACTGATCAGAAGGCTTGGAGAGTGTATATATGTGTTTCTTCAAATGTTTTCTAACTCTTATATCTTATATTGTGATTAAAGAAATTTTCTATTAGATGTTCACGTAGGCTTCGTCGGTCGTCAGATGTATTTACCATTTCATCTTCCGGGTTGGACCGAGTCAAATTGTTCTTTTTTGCCGAGTCGCACATCATGTGATGGCTTCTTCAGGGCTGAAGAAGCCATCACATGATGTGCGAAAGCTCGGCAAAAAAGAACAATTTGACNACCATTGGCCAACTATACAAGCTGCTACACCGCAAGTCATTCTCTTTTCAGGGCTGAAGAAGCCATCACATGATGTGCGAAAGCTCGGCAAAAAAGAACAATTTGACTCGGTCCAACCCGGAATATGAAATGGTAAATTTTCTATTATGTTATAATTAAATAAAACCTAAATACTACTTAATGTTCTCTATTTCCTTCACTACGTAGACTATTATATACTGATTTAAAGAAGAGGAACTCAATTAAAAGCATTAAATACTTGTAAATTTATAAGTTTAAGGTTTGTTATTGTATGAAGTGAATGAATTGCTCACCTTCCATGACCGAAACCTTCAAATCCACCATGTCCTATTCCAGCTCCGAATCCACTGTGACCAAGACCTGCGCCATGACCTACAAGACCACTAAGTCCATGACCACCGCCAAGTCCTCCGAAGCTGTGACCACCGCCAATTCCTCCGAAGCTGTGACCAGCTCCAAGTCCTCCGAAGCTGTGACCAGCGCCAAGTCCTCCAAAGCCGTGACCGGCGTTCAGTCCTCCGAAGCCGTGACTAGCGCCCAGTCCTCCGAAGCCATGTCCAGTGCCGTAGCCGCCGAGTCCGGCGGAGTGACCAAGTCCACTACCAAATCCTCCATGTCCGTATCCACTACCGAATCCTCCATGTCCAAAGCCGCTACCAAATCCTCCATGTCCGTAGCCGCTACCAAATCCTCCATGGCTGTAAGCTCCCCCGAACCCACCGTCGAGGACTCCTAGTGCCTTGCTTCCTCCGATACCGTAACTCCCATGGTTATCACCAAACCCACCAAGGCCTCCTAGGTTGGCAAATCCATGAGATCCTCTTTGGTAATGATCGTCAATTCCGTACGTGAATTTCCCATCTTCTGGTTTTGCTTTAATACAGAAAATGAAAATTACCTAAATATTATTGAGCCATAAATAATATAAACAATTATGATATGTAAAGTAAATTCATTTTAATGGATTCGGTTTAGTTTTAGTAAAAAATCAATTCCTTTAATATTGATCATAACCTAACTTCATGATTGTTATGATTTGATGTTATATTGATATATTGATTTAACTTTATTTATTAACTCGTTAACTGGTAAATGTTGATTTGAGACTGATTTGAGTTGATTTGAGTTGATTTGTTGATGGTAAATGACGATGATAGCTATATTATACCACTTGCAAAAAAGAGAGGAGATGTCAAAAATAAATATCCATCAAATAAATGAAGTAAAGTTTTGATATCACGGTGGCGGTTGGAGGGTTCAATAAGGTAGATGCGAGTCAAGGAAATATGTAGATAAAATGATGCCTTTTATCTACACTAAAATTTGATACAAAATGTTCAAAAGATTATTTAAGAAAAAATACATGTTTTAGTACTCTAAGCAGAGATTACTTTTCATGAAAATACGAACTCACAGCAGAATGCCAAACGATATGTTTTTTTTGTTTTTTTAGTTAAGTAATACATAAATGTCTATTTTATACAGAAATTCTTAGTTGGCTTAAGATTAATTAGGAAATTTTGAAATTTGGACGAATTTTCTGTTATTTTATTTTATTTTAATGTCATTTTCGAATAATATTTTAGAAATTAATTGCTATAAATCTATTTAATTTAAAATGGTATAAAATACACAGCATTAATTTATGTTTATTATACATTTAGTAAATATACAAGCCATCTTATTCTGTCGAAGAAAATACATCCGACAGCCCTCGGTCTTAGAAAAAGTATTTTATTTTCTCTATCCTAAGGCTTGCTTGCAAGTTGCACTTTACAGCAACGAATATAGTGAAAATACTTTTACTAATTTAATAATAGCTTTTCGAGGGTAGCAGCGGTACATTCTGATTGGAGGGTTGTTGTCTTGTGAGGAGGGTAGTGGAGGAGCTGGGGGTGACAGGTCCGTTCAGTGCACTGCAAGAGGATGCAGCCTGTCTGAGTTGTGGGGCATCAAAAGCGGGCATGCTCAGCTCTTGAAGCTCGAGATCCGGTATTGCCTGCTCGACTACTAGGAGATTTCATATCTCGGGGTATAGGGGTTGTCAAGTCGGCTCTAGGGGTGGTGATTTGATGAATATGACCATGTCTCAAACGGTGCCGGAGTAACCAACATGTGAAACTTTACAAGGTGAAACAAGGTGGCAAAATACACTAAATAGTTATAGCGGGCAATATGGAGTTATGGGGATTATATGAATTTATCCATATTGTTTCTTGTATTTTATTTGATTATTTATTTCATTTTTAAAAATTTACTAATTCTAAGAAATGAAGAAATGAAATTGAATATATACCTTTCAGAATTTATGTTCTATACGTTTGCATATACCCACTTTCAAGAAATTAATACACTTAAAAAAATGCTCTCTTTTAATTATGCCGCCTGTTTATATAAATTAAGTTAGGATTAAATATGTTCAATGTGGTATTATCAAATAAATAATACAAATGAATAAAAATTAAAAGAAAGAAATTTAGTCGAATTCAATTTAAGTAAAATACTAAGCAATTAATAACTTTCTAGTTTATTTTTCAACTATGCCATTAAGTTGAAATACAGCAATACTATTTTATTTTTGATGATTTAATAGTTTATAGACCAAAAAGCATCGTCACTCGTAACTTATGAGCTCTCTTAATTCTAGTCTACTCCTCGACAAGGATTCTTTGTAACTTAGTTATTTGAGGACAATTACCTTAAATAAGTTGTAACTTAACTTCAGGGAAGAGGAAAGATTATGCAAAATGAGTTGAAAAGTGATTTCCCATGGAGCATTGTATAGCTGAAGCATTAATTAAATTAATTACATTTCAATCAATAAGTCTTCAATTCCAATTTAATAATCTTGAGAGAAACGTCCAAAAGTAATTATCCCACTGATATTTCAAAGAACTAACTTTCATTGAAAAATACAATTATTTATTACTTTAAGTTAAAACCATTATACAAATTTTAACTGAAAATATGTATAAATTCATTTAAAGATGAACTTTATTGCCAAGCTCCTCGGAGCACAACGTCCGTAGATATATTCTCACCATAACTAGCACATACCTACGTGTAAAAGGGTCGCTATAGGTGGTGTACCAATTACACTCACACCACCATAGCACAAGGACTGCTATTTATAGCACATTGTACATCCAAATATTTACTAATAAGAGGCAGTAGTAGAAAAAAAACAAAGAAAAAAAAATAATTACTAATAAAGAGGTAGTAGTAAAAAATAAAAACATTATTGCCAAGTACTGACCTACAGTTGTTTGGCTAGAGCCAGTTCCACCTGCACTGACCACAGCAGAGCAGAAGATCGCCAGCAAGGGTAACTGGAAGAAAAATATATAACAAATATTGCTATGGGAAATAATGGAAAATAGTTATATATCTTTGCGTATCACAATATTTGAATAATTTTAAAAATAAGATATCAGTGCGAGAGGATCCATATTCTAGGAAATAAATAATTAACTTTGGCTTTCTACTCACATTTATCTTTCACATAAAGCTTTTTATTTTCATGTGTTTCTGAGGTGCGAGCTGTGAATAACAAGTGGAATACGCCTGTCGAGACACTCGACAAGAAGGATTTTAATGAATGAGTTTGTGTAGAAAACAGGTATTAGTTGGGAGAGCAATTAGTATTGTTTTGTTGAAGAAAATGCAAATAGTTTTAAGTTAAACGGGAAAATTGTTATGTGTTTCTTTATGTGACGTTTGATATTTAGAAAAATAGGTCATGATATTATTACAATTATAAAGCAATAATAGTGACGTAATGAATAAAGATTATGACTATCGTACCAATTTCTCAAATTACCCCATTTACTTTTCTACTGTCTTGTTGGTCAATCAGTTGTGTCTATATACAAATCATATTTTTTACAAATTTGATTTATTTTCAGTGAGTCACAAATTTACAGATATTAAGCAATTCCACATAAAGAAACCCAAAAGAATTAGTCAAATTTTCAATATATGTGCTTATTTGTAGCTGATCGTTCATTTATCAAAGAGAAATTTGTCCCGCGTTACTTCAGATGATTATGTTAGAGAAGGTGGTCCCTCCACCAGACGAGGAACGAGGCTTGTCAAAGATCTCACTGGAATATTCGTCATCTACCTCTAATGTGACTCCTATTTGTGTACAAGCAACTCTTGTGTACAAGCTGTCATGTACATCGCGCCTCCAGGAATACAGGAGTTAAGTACATACTCGCAGTCATGCGTCCGGCAATGCTCGAAGGTGAACTACCCCGATCCCGTAGCTTCCTGTCGTACAGTTACGTGAGTACGATACGACACGACCTGAGACAATCAACAGTTACGAAATACAACACGCAATACTCTCCGTTTGAGGCGTAACTCAGCCCGCATCATCTACTTTGTACCTCACCATAATTAATGAAAGTGCAAATTTTATTTTTAAGCAATTTTTGGGCACACTTCTGCTATTCCCGTCTTGATATAAAGTGTGTATTCTTTTAGCGAATTGTATATGTATATAGCTTATATGTGTATATGAATGTGTGTGTTTGTGAGTGTATATTAGGTCAAAGTATACAAGCCTCAGTTTTCCTTAGTGAAATTCCGCTTGCAACGGTTAAACTCTAGAGGATCGTTACGTGTGAAAGTTGTGCAAAAAGGAGGGGGAAGGGTTAACCTGAAATGCAAAGGAAAAGTGAAAATTGTTCCTCAAAGGGGTGGGCGTAACATTTAGTTAGATCATTGAAACTTCGTTAGGATTTGTGTGATGATCATTTTTTTAAATTTAAGATCTACAAATTAAAATTAAAATACAAGGAAAGAGGTTTGTTTTTACTGTAAATATGAACTTAATGGCCTAAAAAGCACATATTGTTTTTGTAATTATATTAAGTATATCACTTACAATATAATAACCTGTTTAAATCGTCATTGAGCGAAATCAGAAGAATAAGAGAAGGGAAATAACCTGAAAAGTCAGGTGAGAAAACAGTTTATCAACGAAAAATATTTAGTTTAGTGTAATGAACTTGACAGAGCTTTGTTTATTGAAGAAAAGACAAATATTTTAGAAGTTACCCACTGAATTTTAACAATTACGGGAGAGCTGTACCATAAATAATGATAATTATTTATGGCATCCTTTTGTGTGTACAGTGCACTCGTTATCCCACCTGTTCTTATTATGTACTAGATATACCGCAGCGGCGATTGTTTCATTTCCTATATATATACATATATATATACATATATATATTGTTGACTATGTTTTTGGTGTCTTGTTGTAGGATCATAGCAAACTTTGAAATAATTTGTTTTGAGAACAACTTCGGTAGACTACTTCGGAATTCGCTAAGAGGGACTTATAAACAAACACATATGCTTGTATGCACATATGTGTATACAGTTTATGAAGTTTCTTAACGATATCACTACTTTGTGGAAGTTGAAGCTTATACGTGTATATATATATATATACAGTTTCAATTATAATGCGCTTTTCATCAAAATGTTATAGAATTCAAATAACAAATTTATTCCACGTACCTGACGAACTTATTATACTTATCGTAAAATGTGGCCAATAAATGGCTGACTTTGTGAATGACATAAATTAAGCGTTGGTTAACATCAATTTCCTAGTTGAAGTAATACTTTCTTCATAAGTGTATCACGTAGTTTGTATTAGTTTACAAATGCCATGTTATTTTCTTACGAATACGACTTTTAAAATTTACGACTGAGCATTTTTTCATGCGATTATTGAAAATACTTTTACTGCGTTGTGAAATAAATTTTCCTATATTTTATATAATTATATCAAAATATTTAATAATTATATTCTAGTAGCAAAATTTACTGAATAATAAGGAAATTATTATATTTAAAGGCACTTTTGGTAAATGCCCTGTTTATCATGAGAATAAATATCCCATAAATTACAAGCGGAAAAGTAAATGTGGAAAATATTTGGATCATTTTGTCTTTAAGGTGACCGAGAGGGTAATAATAATTGCAGCTATGTACCCTAATCATATAGCTCTCCGTACAAATAATATTAATCGTGAATGTTACAATGAAATGTACGTAAAAACAAGTTTTATGATCTTTATATATTTTCGGAAGCTGATAACAGTAATAATCGGATTTCATTTGTTCTTTCTTTCCACAGCTCCATTTCACACCCGATGAAAGGAATAAAGTACTTTGAAACAAGAAACTCGAAATACGGACTTGCTTTGTTATTTGCTTAATCACGAAATAGGTGGCCTACACACACACAGACACACACAGACAGGCACACTCCATATTTATGCATACAAATTGGACTCTAGCTTACTGTTTTCAATTTAAAGATAAATGTAATAACTTAACTAAAGTTTCAGACATAAAAGTTCCTGGACACCGTACATACCTTGACTAGAGCCATGGTGGTGAATGAAGACGGTGATGAGACAGGTGGTATATATATAGGGGTGGTCATGGGTGCGCGACTTCCCCCTCTCACCCTTGTCATGGTGTCATCTGGATGTAACAATCCATTTACAATCTATTATTTAATAACAACGAAGAATTTTGTTACACTTTCCAAATTTAATTTTATTAGCGATCACTTATTTTATTTATGGTTTAAAATGTTTAAATTTTTTGATTCACATTAAGACATTTCCTACAGTGATAAATAAACTACTAATCCTTCTAGTCTGAAATATAAGTTTTAGGAGCATTAATTTTATTTAAAATAAAACGTTTTAACTATTGCTCAATATTTTAAAAAAATTAAATAAAAAAATATTTTTCAGTAGGAAGTTTTCTTTTTAACTCTAAATTTGTAATAATTTGAAGGATAAAATAACTCTAGTCGGCAAATCAAATTAAACAATGCCCCAATTAACAATTAGCATTTGGCTCCTATTATATTTTCACTAAAAGAAATTATGAAATGGAAAAGTGTTTATAAATATGTCTGCAGAAGTCTGTCAGTTGAAAAATACCTCAAGTCGGTAATTCTCAAGGTGGCCTTACGAGACTAACAACTGGAGGATTAAAGACTTTCGCTGATTGATGTCAGTGGCTCGATTAGAAAAGGAGTCGACACCTAATCAGTGAAGAGTTGTCTCGAGCACTGCTCAATTCACCGATGATAGGGACGCTAACGAGACTAACAACTGGAGGATTAAAGACTTTCGCTGATTGATGCTAGTGGCTCGATGGGATAAGGAGTCGACACCTAAACAGCGAAGAGTTGTATCCAGCACTGCTCAAGTCATGGATGATAGGGATGCTAACGAGACTAACAACTAGAAGATTAAAGACTTTCGCTGATTGATGCCAGTGGCTCGATGGGATTCACATTAGTCGACATCTAATCAGTGAAGAGTTGTGTACAGCACTGCTCAAGTCTCCGATGATAGGGATGCTAACGAGACTAACAACTAGAAGATTAAAGACTTTCGCTGATTGATGCTAGTGGCTCGATGGGATAAGGAGTCGACACCTAATCAGCGAAGAGTTGTATCCAGCACTGCTCAAGTCACGGATGACAGGGATGCTAACGAGACTAACAACTGGATCTGCCAACGTTTTGGCTTACATATAATGTATTATAAAGCCATCTTCAGAAAACGATCATGAAAACGAGAGGGGACGTCCTGTCCCTAAGTTCACATTTCCATGACTCGTCATGGAATTACCAGTCATGGAAATGTGAACTTAGTGTTCTAAGTCCCTGACGTCCTCTCTCATCATTAAGATAGCCCTGAAGATGGCTGAAAATGTAAGTCGAAACGTTGGCAAATAATCCTTTATTAAAAAATACATTTTTTAAATTTCTGTTTTTTGGATCTACCTTGACCGAACCCCAACTAAAATCATCTAAGAATAATATCTACGGTAAAAAAAAAAAATCTCCTTTTGAATATAATTTCTGTGTCTTAAATATTATGGTTTCCACCCAACAATACAAATTTTTATTCCTAAAACATGTTAAATGTTACTGAATTAAATTTTTAACCGACGTTTATGTATTTTTTTGTAATGCTAATAGAGCCAAATATATTATGATTTTAAATTTTGAACCTTCCGTTACCTTCCCTCCCAACCGATTTTAGCTACACATCCATGGAAGCCTACAAGAAGCCTAAATACAGAATTAAGTTTCATCATTTTGGGTGCCAGATTGTGTGTGTAAATTTCAATGGTCCATATTTTTAGCATCTCCAAGGAAAGATCGGTGAAAATATGTTAAAAATATTCGAATATATTGCCATACTGCCGTTTTAAATAGATGACAGCTTGAATTTTGTAAGAGAAATATGCTAAAAACGAGCTAAAGAAGAGGAGAAAGTGGAAGAGGGAATTTGAATTTTAGCTCTTTTTAATCAAAAAGTATCTGATTTTTGAGAATTTCAAGATCAAAGCAGCTATGTCGATGGAATAATTCAATGTAAGGAAAGGAATAATGATTTTAAAGTAAAATATACCTATACTATTTTTATATATTCTGTTTTAATATACTATCCTATTAAAAAAAAAAAAAAAAAAAATTTTCCTTTTAGAAATATATTTGTAAATACAAAAGTACAGTTAGTTTATATTCTTACGAGAGTACATATAACTAATATTCTGGAACTGGAGAATATGGTCACATTTGACTCAATGAATTATAAACAAATAGAATATAATAAGTAACAATTCATGTATTTCTTATAATATTTTTAATATTATTAAACACATTTTTATTATGTCTCTCCAGCTCACTATTAACGTTTCCCGAACTTTTAGGCCTTAGTGGCCAAACGAAAGTTCGTTTAGGGCTGGTGCGAGGAGTAAGATTTTTGTATATTAATAAGCCTAGGAGAGGAGGAAGGGGGTAAAGTAAGAGCTCTAAGGAGACAGGAGAAGAATAACGAATTATAGAAGGTTTTTGGTATGAAACTGCATTGTATATTGGTATGGTCAGGAATATTGGTCATTCTTGAATACCAAAGACATTGCACCGGCAAGGATGCGGAGACAATATCTCTTTGGTAACAAGCCTACTGGGTGGACAGTACATAGCGGAATGAGTGATAGTGGAAGTAGTGATGGATACTGTAGTTGAGTTAAAGTATAACGTAGCCAAGAATGTTTAAATCACTGCTTTTATTGAGGCGTTTCTCTGTCAGTAAAACTCCATTTGTACGTATTTTTGTCGTTGAGGACTTCAGTATTCTCGAATGCCGTTAGTCTTACAATAGAAATCCTTAGGATGGGGTATTATCATGTAGAAGTAAAGGAAAATAATTTGGTGACTCAAATTGTCAATAAGCACATGAGTAGAGTGATGAGGGATCGTTTGATGGAGTGGAAAAGTAAAGTCGGGTCTCTCCCTATTTCGAGGTAGTCCGGGCTCTTCTTGGATGTGTGACTGGAGCGTAGGACAGTCCTGGCAAGAGAACACTGGAGTGCGATGTCACCGCTCCCCGAACTAGAGGGGTCTGTGGTAGACGAGTTGGCTGGATCAGCTGCTTCAGCTCTTGTCAGGGTATTCTGTATTTGGCGGGGGGAATATGCAGACATAGACCGCAAGTGCCCGGAGTGTTGCGGGACATCTACCAGCCGGCACTTTGTGAGTACCAAGCTCATTTGAGAAGGCGTGGAGAGTATTCACAGGAGGTTACTAAGTACATCCAAACTGCTGGCATTAGTGGCACTGTACAAAGCACGTCCAAACTGCTCTCATTAGTGACACTGTACAAAGCACGTCCAAACTGCTGGCATTAGTGACACTGTACTTAGTACGTCCAAACTGCTCTCATGTACTAAGTGGGTCCAAACTGCTGGCATTAGTGACACTGTACTAAGTGGGTCCAAACTGTTTGCATTAGTGACACTGTACTAAGTACGTCCAAACTGCTGGCATTAGTGACACTGTACTAAGTACGTCCAAACTGCTGGCATTAGTGACACTGTACTACGCTGGGAAGAGGATAAGCTTTCTCTGTTAAATTGCTGCGCCTAGCTGGCGTATATAGCGAATTTACTTTTGTATCTGCACGGGCGAATTGAGTAACAGATTACTGATGTGTTCCACGATAAATACTGAGCTATATTGAATATTTGGTCAATAAAAAAAATCTTCCCATTATTCACTTAGAATTATGAAAATCTAATGAAAAAAGAGTGATAATATTTTGTTACTTTTATTTCCCTAAGTGATAATGAGTAATTAAATACAAGATAAAATATTTACAAATTATGATTAAAGCAAATTACAAAAACACAACAATTGAGTAGGATATAATGAAGTAAATATCATTAATAATGCAATCAATATACCCATTTGCTATAAGACGTTACAATAGAAAAGAAACCAGATGTAAAGAGCATGGTGCGACTAAAATTTTGATAACTAACAAAAATGTTTATTTGTATTTAAATATGAAAATAAAACTAATGGGGAGAATAATATAAAGATTTAGGCACATAAAAATAAGCTATAAACACATATTAATCAGTAGTTTTACGTAAAAGCTATTCAGTCAATTAGTTTAATCAAATTTAAAAAATAAAAAACACAAATAATTTTAGGAAAGAATTAGTAAAATTTAGGAAAACTACAATAGTATACCCCTGATCCGACATGTTTATATAATGATAATTCTGACACATGTCGTAACATTTACATTTATGTATAAGATTTAATTTAATATTAAAATTAATTTCTTAAGGATTAATATATACACTGTGGTTTACTTGAAAAACCCTACTAATTCCATTTATTTGTGAAAATGTGAACTATATATTTTACAATAATTTTATAACTGAGGAATTTCTAATAAAATAGAAAATACGAGTAGTCATTAAAAACCGATCAAATTAATTTCACTCATATGTAACCATTAAATAATTAATTACCTGCCTACTTTCAGTTACTTCAACTAAATAAAAATAAAACACACGCACACACACGCATACTCTCGCTCATATAAACGCACATAAGTATGTACACTCTGTTGAAATAAACAAATGAAGCTATGTACACCAGTATATGTATGTATTTATTATTAGTTTGATAGCAGTAATTCTCAAAAGAAAATACTGTTTTAAAAGAATAGACCAATTGGTTTTTCATAAGTTTAAGTACAATGAAAAAAATTCTTAAATAGTTTCTGTTATTGCTGGATAACTGTTATTTTCCTAGTTTTGTTACCATTTTCAAAAACGTTCACATCCTTATAAGCTCAAATACCTGAATTAAACAAAAATAAATTAAGAATCATTGGAATTATTTGTTGAAAAGTAGTGTCAACAATAAAACCATTTCTCTTCGCAAAACTATTCTTTTTTTTTTCGTGTATTTTTCGTGTTTACTTGATAGCGGCTAAAGAAATCGAAAAAAGACATAATAATAACAAAACAAATCTGATTATGAAAATCTACTGACCGTCACTCTCCGATATGTTATATGGGTTCTCATCGGTGTGTGTTGTAGAAAACAGCTGCTAATGTAAACAATACTTGTAAACATTATTCTCGATAGTTGGCCTCTCTCAGCCCTTCCAGTAAGTAGCCATGGCTTCTATCCCTTCCCTCTAGAGTGGCTCCTGGAGCCTTAAGTACTGCTCTCGTGGAATATCAATGGAGTGGATACTTTAGTCAGTGACTAGATAGAAGTAGTGTGACAATCAACCTTCCAGAATGTGTATGCTCAACGTATAACATAACGCACTCGTCAACACATCGCCATTTATTGACTTCTTTCGTTCAAACATTTCATTTATTATTAAACAAATACATTTTATGTATTTAAAAAACAATATTTACACTTAAGAGTCAAAACTTTGGCATCTTATATGGTTTTTATCATTTAGTTTCTTTGACTTCTTTAACACCATATGATCTGAAAGTCCTAGACAACATCAATGCAGGATTCCATACCCTTATCTCTACCTGCCTGTATAAAAGCATTGTTTTCTCGCCATGCCGGATGGTACTACAGCCAGTACTCTTGTAAAGAGTATTTGTTTAGCTCTAACAATTATATTGTATCATTACCTTTATCCGTTGAGCTTTCTTTTCAAGTCATAAATGTAAAGTAAATGATACCCTTCTACAGAGTACATGGCTAAATTGCTACCTCTACAGAATGAAGTTGCTCAAATGGAAAAATGCGTGTTGGGGTGTGATTACTCGCGACCCGCAACACAGCAATGTCTCTTAGGTTCACTACAAGCAGAACTCGCAGGCAGTAAGCTGTCTGTATAGAAACTGGGTTTCCAGCCCTAGATTTCAGTGCACTAATCACTGGACAACCGCTCATCCCAGAACATTGTTTTATTTATCTTTATTTTACTATATTTATTTGGAATAGAGGGAAGAGTTTTTTCTATAATACTTTCACAATTATTTGTTTTGACTATTTCATTATGTTTTTTTACTAAAATATTTTTACAATTTGGATTCATTCATTGTCATTTTAATGTATTTTGATACTTTTTGTCACAAAGCAAAAGTAACTTTTATTTTAATATATTAAGGGTAATGTTATCATTGACTTAATATAAATCTAGATCAAATCATGTACAATACACTGCAAATGTAAAAATACAAATTAGCACCTTCCCAACAATATTTGAGAAGTTATATTTCACTTGACGTACATACATTAATGTATTAATACGAACATACTATTATTATATATATTTATTTAATTGAGTTATTTTTAACAGTCAAATCAAGAATTAACATTAGTAGAAATTTTCTAGAATTATTTTGCTACCTCTTAACTACTCATATATTGGCTATATACCAGTGAATACTGACTGATAAATTAAATGAATTGTATTGGTGCATTCTTGTTTAACATTTGCATTATATTGACGAAGAATATATAGTATAATAACTGAATAGACGTAACAAATCACTTAGCAGGAAAGGAAATGATCAGTAAGATGCTAAAAAAAAATTATTATTTGATTTTGATTTTATTTGCGAGGCAGTACAAAAATACAAAAATAACAATATTCTTCAGTGATGTCCGTAGCCGTGTCCTCCGTAACTGTAGAGGTTGTTGTTCGCTGAGCTGATGGCACCATGTCCATAACTGTAATCGAAGAAAAATCGAACATTATTTCTAAACAAATATAATATTAAAATTGATTAGAAATATGTTAAATCTTAAAGCTAAATAATTATAATGTATTTTATTTTATTTTTGGGGATTTAAATATTAAATAGTATTATGTAACGGTTTTAATTTTTTTTTTCTAACGAAGTTAGACCCAGAAAATTAAAAGCGGAAAAGAGATGTTTAAGAACAGCCACCAACTATTTTTCTCAGTTATAAGGTTAACACACACACACACACACATGCACGCATACATATATATAATTTTTTTTAAACTGGCTTTGTAGACCAATTAAATGGTTTTTGAGAGATCTTTATGCTTGGCTGCGTGTAGCACACTTACACACAGATTCACATAAAAAATCGGATACTTTTTTGAGAAGCAAGTTTATCGTTCCTCCTCCAAAGCTTCACCAACCTTTGAGGGTCGGTAATTTTGGGTAGGGATTTAGTCCTTTTTTATGAGGTGCCACCTTTAGACTGTAGGATCCAGGCCATTTTAAGGACACCCCCCCCCCCCTCCCTACACTTATATCGAATCCTGGTAAGTAACTATGGAACTAATAGATAACAAAAGTGACTAGAGAAATCTGAATAAGAAGCTAACACCATTAGCACGTCACGCACGCATATTAATGTACCCTCAAATATATCATTATTTGCATGTAATGATTTTAATATAACGTATGAAGACTCGTGGAATACACTGAAAATTTAATTAAAGTCATTGGTTCCCCAAAAATCTGCAAGGTATTAGTGGGGAGGAAAGTGAGTTGAATAATGAATTTGAGAACGAATCTCTAGTTTAGATGTAGAGCTTAATTTCATAGAAAATTTGGTTTTAGTTAAAAGGCATAAAATACAATTTAGACCTAAAAAGTGGACCCTGGAGAATTAATTTTCTTCGTTAAAAAAACAACACCAGCAGTAATTGTCTTCATCTCTTTTTCCTAAAACAAGAACAACTTCGATTTTTTGAAAATTTTAAAAATCAGAGAATTAAATAATTATGTTAAATAAATAACAACCATATTATTAATTTCACAAAACTGTGTTGATTCTTACTTTATTAATAAAAGTGGCCGAATACATTATTCAATCAATAAATATGTATTCTTTAAACACATAAATAAATAACATTGTGAAATGCAGAATAGGTACTCACTCTCCATGGCCGTAACCGCCGAATCCACTGTGACCATATCCAGCTCCAAATCCACCATGACCTATTCCAGCACCGAATCCGCTGTGACCAAGAGCTGCGCCATGACCAAGACCGCTAAGTCCGTGACCGGCGTCCAGTCCTCCGAAGCCGTGACCAGCGCCAAGTCCTCCAAAGCCGTGTCCAGCACCGTAGCCGCCGAGTTCGGCGGAGTGACCAAGTCCACTACCAAATCCTCCATGTCCGTATCCACTACCAAATCCTCCATGTCCATAGCCGCTACCTAATCCTCCATGTCCATAGCCGCTACCTAATCCTCCATGTCCGTATCCACTACCATATCCTCCATGGCTGTAGGCTCCTCCGTACCCACCGTCGAGGACTCCTAGCGCCTTGCCTCCTCCGATACCGTAGCTGCCGTGGCTATCACCAAAGCCGCCATAGCCTCCAGGGTAGGCGATACCATGAGCTCCACCGTGGTAATGGTGATCTATACCGTAGGAGAACTTCCCCTCGTCTGGCTTAGCTGTGCAGGGAAAACATAATTAGTGCTTTATAAAACTTTCCACAATATTAATGTTTCAATATGATATTTCGCTAAACAATCCTAGTTTGATCATAATAATAAGTATATAAATAATATCATTTTACTACTACTAACCTACTGAAGTGTGACTAGATCCTGCCCCACCTGCACTAACCACCGCAATGCACCATGCTGCCAATGAGATGAACTGTAAAAAAAAAAAAAACACTTTTAAATCTGTTTTAGGTAACACAACTCAGCAGTATAAATTATCATTATTGATAATTAATCATAAATTTTCAGTATGAAAATAATCCCTTTACCAAGACCCAAAGGTCGATATATGTCGAATAATAAAAACATATTTATTATACATAACATATGTGGAAGCCTACATGAACAACATATTTATGTCAAAAATAAAACATACATTAATTGTAATCTGGTTCCTGATTAGGCTGCAAATTATACACACGCGATTGTGTGTGTGTGTGTGTGTATGTGTGTTGTTTCAGTTATCGACAAGGCAATTAAATAGAATTAGAAAGTTTTGGAGGGTTTTGGTCAAATAAAATTATACAATTACATTAGTCCAGTATTTCGAGAATGTATTTTCTCTTTTTCTGGCCTGAAAATTTACACAAACTATTTTAGATTTTTTTTTAATTTTAATATGAATTAGCAATTTTTATGTCAGTAGACTATTTCATAACATTTTATCTTTACCGTATATAAGTGATCATAAATTACTGACACGTTTATTTTTCTTAATTTTGAATTTCAATTGACTAACCTAGAGAAAAAAGTTTTTAGATACACATGAGGCTTGTACATCAAAACACTAATATGTAACCTCGCTAATGGAACCAACCCATTCAATCAGAGTGCTCATGACTACTGCAAAAGTACTGTTACCTTCTAATAAATACAAATAAAGTTCTTTATTTTATAAAATTTAAAATACATAAAAAATGTTTGCTTTAAACAAATAATAAAATACTTCATTGTTATAAGAACAATTTAAGTAGTGACTAATTTTATTTGATATTATATATGTATATTTATATAGAGAGAGATGATATTTAAATGTATATTTTAAT